>JAJLZT010000034.1:0-13529 GCA_030572295.1 Glucitozyma multigemmis | reverse complement strand
ACTCAGGTGTTTCCTCAGGTTCAGCTTCTAATTCAGGTGCTGCTTCAGGTTCAGTTCCATCAGGATCTAATTCTGGTTCAGCTTCTAACTCTGGTGCTGCTTCAGGATCAGTTCCATCAGGATCTAATTCTGGTGCTGCTACAGGATCAGCTTCTAATTCAGGTGTTTCCTCCGGATCAGCTTCTAACTCAGGTGCTGCTTCAGTCTCAGGACCATCAGGCTCTAACTCTGGTGTTGCTACAGGATCAGCTTCTAACTCAGATGTTTCCTCAGGATCAGCATCTAACTCAGGTGCTGCTTCAGGTTCAGTTCTATCAGGATCTAATTCAGGATCAGCTTCTAATTCAGGTGTTTCTTCAGGATCAGTTCCATCAGTTTCAGCGTCAGCTTCTAACTCAGGTGCAGATTCTGGCTCACGTTCTTCTACTCTTGCTCCTAATTATAGTATTGCAAGTTCCGGTGCTTTTATTTCAGGGTCAGGTGTTTCTTCAGGTTCAGCTTTTAACTCAGGTGCTGCTTCAGGTTCAGTTCCATCAGGCTCTAACTCTGGTGCTGCTACAGGATCAGCTTCTAACTCAGGTGTTTCCTCAGGTTCAGCTTCTAACTCTGGTGCTGCTTCAGTCTCAGGACCATCAGGCTCTAACTCTGGTGTTTCCTCAGGTTCAGCTTCTAACTCAGGTGCTGCTTCAGGATCAGTTCCATCAGGCTCTATCTCTGGTGCTGCTACAGGATCAGCTTTTAACTCTGGTGCTGCTACAGGATCAGCTTCTAACTCAGGTGCTGCTTCAGGATCAGTTCCATCAGGCTCTAACTCTGGTGCTGCTACAGGATCAGCTTCTAACTCAGGTGTTTCCTCAGGTTCAGCTTCTAACTCTGGTGCTGCTTCAGTCTCAGGACCATCAGGCTCTAACTCTGGTGTTTCCTCAGGTTCAGCTTCTAACTCAGGTGCTGCTTCAGGATCAGTTCCATCAGGATCTAATTCTGGTGCTGCTTCAGGATCAGCTTCTAACTCAGGTGTTTCCTCAGGAGCAGCTTCTAATTCAGGTGTTTCCTCAGGATCAGCTTCTAACTCAGGTGCTGCTTTAATCTCAGGTCTATCAAGATCTAACTCTGGTTATTCTACTTCTGGTGATGTTTCCTCGGTCTCGGAATCTAATAAGTTATTAGTCGGCTCATCTTCTTTTGAAGCAAATTCCTTAATTTCTTCAACTTCCAATGTTGCAAATGCTGTTTCATCTTCCCTAGCCGGTGATTCAAGTATCAAACCACTTGAAAGTAATTCTTTACCGAAAGAAACTGATAAATCCTTGAGCTTCACTACTGCTACGTCAACATCAGACTATTCAACTTTGACTACATTTACATCTAATTCAAAATTTACAGGGTCCGCTAGTAATCTAACTTATACATTTTCAGACTTTAATCCATCAAAAACTAGCAACGGTTCTACAAAGAGGTATGTTTTTAGTCTGTTGTCGTATGCTAAACCTAATGGAGAAACTATAAGCGGGCCATTTTCGACTACTAAGAGCTTCACAGAATCAAGCTCAATATATACCTTGCAGTCATCGACTAGCTCGAAACCTATTGCTACAAGTTCTATTAGTAGTAAAGGTGACTACTCATCTCTTATATCTATTTACGAAGGGAGGTCAAGTAAGAGATATAGAGTTTCTTTTGGTGTACTTATCGGAGTACTAATGTATTTGTAAGATAAGGATAAAAACAGATAAATCTTTCTACGATTTACTCGAACCATTTTAACATCACCAATAAATTGATAGTAAAATTATATACATAATAAACGAGTAAAGAATACAAGAATGCAGAGCCAGATTAAACTCTTATCGTAATTATGCGCTTTGTCAGAAATGTTAGAAATTGAGGTTTTTAGTTGGGAATGTAAACTTTTCAACTTGACTCAAAATTTGCAAATATTAGAAAAAATTAAATTTTATTAATTATTTTTCATTACGTTGATTTTGAAGGTGTCCAATTGATGTAAACCTCAATGGTCGAAGGTTGAGCTTAGCTTCTTTTTCAAAGTTCAATTTTTAGGATATATCCAAAGAGAAAGAGACCGGCGATATCATATGTACGAACAGGTCCTACCCCGGATATCGAGCATTTGCGAGAAGTGAGTAAGTAGAAAATAAATTATGTTTTTAACGACTGGACCAAATTACGCATCAGTGCATAAATTAGATTTATTCTGAAAACATCAGAAAAATAACTTCGGTTGTAATAAGGAATAAATTTTCGATAAAGTCAAACTGATGTTTAATACGTCTTTGTTTTTGAGATCATTTGATGAGGTATAATGATGTAAGATATTTAATAAATTATGTAATATAAATTCTTTGTGTTTTTGTGTTTAACCCGATTACGACAGCAATTTGTAGCGGATAACCTTCATATAAGATTTTGATTTGTGGTCCTCTGTAAAGTCTCATCGCAAATGTGTGAAGACAACCTCACTTATTAGAAATTACGTAATTTTCGAAAGGGCAACTCATAACTAAAGATAATCACAATCACAATAAGATCTACGATGGGATGCACATTAAGATATCGTATGATCATAAATTTCCTGTTCAGTTCAGTAGACTCAAACCAATAGATATACATTATACAGGTCGTAAAGTAAAAAGGATGGCTCAAAAAAAGAAATGGTGTAGAAAATAGGTGTAGTTGATCACAAAATCGCTAAGAAATTATTTCTTCTTTCCGACATATAACAAGAGAGATATTTTTTGTCTTATGCCTAATAATATTTCAAAATTTAGACCCTCGATGTAAACTCAATTGAATTTGAGTTTTAGGTTAAACTGATAGAGGGTTTTGTTGCTAAACTTAAAACATTGAGTTAACAATTATATGACGTATCTCATTTCTTTTGAGCGCATATTTTGTTGACTATGATGACTACACGTGTGTCAATATGCCCTATTCAAATAAATCAGACACAGGACGAACACGGCAAATGCTCTTATTCATTGAGATAGATTTAGTCGAGAAGATTTGACTCAATCAAATGCATGAATAGACTCGGATTTGGAAACGTTACTAGTGTGATAATGATTAGACTACCAGAGTTGAATCTTATAGAATCAGTTAAAAAAGATAAGATGGAGTAATTTAATACTGATTACTTAATTACATATTTCGTATCTTTTCGCATGATTTTACGGAGTCTTCCGTATAATATTCGCCCAGCCCTGCATATAATATCATTAGTTTTGATATTATTCGACTTCTGCATTATAATACTTCAAGTCTTGGACCCTCAGTGAATAATTTTCTTGGCCTAAAGGTAATCTTTGAAAGATGAGTTCAAAATTTGAAATGGTCTACCTTATTGTAGATGGGTTCTGTTACCAGTTTTTATTGCTTTTGTTAGCAATAGAATGTAAATATCACAAATAAATGGTTAGTCTCCTTTGACAGCTTCCAGACACAGGGCGAACAGAGCGAACAATTGCCAAACTTTTATGCATATCTAAATATAGGTTGCATAAATTTGATACTATCGTTTTGCTCAAAATTTTCAACCTCTGATTAAAACGGTTGCAAAGAGGTTCCTACTTTGAAATTATGATTTTATAATCAGAATTAAATCTGGGTAGCTGTATTGCGGCTATCTGAGATTGAATCTTGTTTTTAGATATTGATGCAGGTTTAGGGTCGTAAACGTCTTGAAATGCAGCGAAGAATTTTAATTGTTCTTCTGCAGTATTGTATACAAAATTCGAACAAGTCATTAAAGGCAGCTAAGTTTCTCAATTTTGATCGAATTCTCACCATTTACGTAACAGATAAAGAGAATCTAATGCAATGCAAGACAAACCATACATATATGTGTTTTGGTTTAAGATCTTAATTGTAATTTTTTTCGATTAATTTTTAATTTGCAAAAAATCGTGATAACCTGATGGAATTTTCAAGGGATATTTAAGCCAAGCGTTGCCTCTGTTATTGCAGTATTAGAGTAAGATGTTCTTAAAATCTTTAGTTACAGCCTTTTACGGGGTTGTGAGTGTCACAGCAGTGACAATTACTGGAACAACTTATGATAATAGTATTGCCTTTGTTGCTTCCGACTCATACACAATCAACAGTGGAGCAAATTACATATTTCCCCAAATCACATCATTCACAGGTAGTGGTTCAATTACAAATAATGGTGGAATCTACCTTTATAACAAAAATCTTCTTGGTCAAAATGTGGGTTTCGCTGGTTCATTAGCAAATACAGGTACAATTGAGCTCAGCTCTCAAAATTCTATAGTACCAACTACTTTTGTATTCGATTTATCTACTTTTCAAAATAGTGGTGATATTTTCTTTGTGGGTTCAGGTATTGCTGGAACTGTTATGAAATTGACCTCACTTGGTTCGTGGTCTAATACTGGTCTCATAGAATTTTATAATACTGCTCTTATATCATCAACTTATATTCAAATTGGAAGCTCAGTCGCAACCACTTCTAACACAGGTACTATTTGTTTTATCAATGATTGGTATCAACAACTCACAACTATCTCAGGTGCAGGTTGTATGGTTGCGCAAAGTTCTCAAATTTATTTAAGTGCTACCTTTGCATTCAGTAACGTGATCTATTTGAAAGATTCAGGTGCAACTCTTACTGTGAGTGCTGTTCATCCTACTTCAACTTTCACAGTTTATGGTTTTGGTAATGGTAATGGGATTAACACTGTTGCTTTCTCGTCTTTCACTTATTCTGCAACAAGTGGTACTTTAAGTATAACAACTGCTGTTACTACTCATTACTTCATCATTGGTACCGGTTACACACCATCACTATTCAAAGCATCAAATGGATACGTGATCTATACTGGTGCAGTACCAGCAAACACCATACCAAGTACATGTTTGGGTTGTAAAACACCTCCTCCGCTTCCAGGAGTATCTAGCTCTAGTGCATCATCAAGCTCATCAAAAGCATCATCAAGTTCCTCAAAAGCATCCTCAAGCTCATCTAGTGCATCATCAAGTTCCTCAAAAGCATCCTCAAGCTCATCTAGTGCATCATCAAGTTCCTCAAAAGCATCCTCAAGCTCATCTAGTGCATCATCAAGTTCCTCAAAAGCATCCTCAAGCTCATCTAGTGCATCATCAAGCTCATCTAGTGCATCATCAAGCTCTTCAAAAGCGTCCTCAAGCTCACCTAGTGCATCATCAAGCTCTTCAAAAGCGTCCTCAAGCTCACCTAGTGCATCATCTAGTGCATCATCAAGCTCTTCAAGCGCGTCCTCAAGCTCATCTAGTGCATCATCAAGCTCTTCAAGCGCGTCCTCAAGCTCACCTAGTGCATCATCAAGCTCACCTAGTGCATCTTCAAGCTCATCTAGTACATCACCAAGCTCTTCAAGCGCATCTTCAAGTTCATCTAGTGCATCATCAAGTTCATCTAGTGCATCATCAAGTTCCTCAAAAGCGTCCCCAAGCTCCATTTTTTCAGTCGTGGCACCTAACCCTGGTGCATCCAACTCGGGAGCTTCCAATTCAGCAGCTTCCAACTCTGGTGCTTCTAACTCAGGAGCCTCAAACTCAGGATCAGGAGCTTCCAACTCTGGAGCTTCTAACTCAGGGGCCTCAAATTCAGGACCTTCCAACTCTGATGCTTCTAACTCTGTTGCATCCAACTCAGGATCAGGAGCTTCTAATTCAGGAGCTGCCAATTCAGGAGCCTCAAATTCAGCAGCTTCCAATTCAGGAGCCTCAAATTCAGCAGCTTCCAACTCAGGAGCTTCTAACTCAGGAGCATCTAACTCAGGCGCAGCAGCTTCCAACTCTGGTGCTTCTAACTCAGGATCAGCAGCTTCTAACTCTGGTGCTTCTAACTCAGGATCAGCAGCTTCCAACTCTGGTGCTTCTAACTCAGGATCAGCAGCTTCTAACTCTGGTGCTTCTAACTCAGGAGCAGCAGCTTCCAACTCTGGAGCTTCCAACTCAGGAGCCTCAAATTCAGGACCTTCCAACTCTGATGCTTCTAACTCAGGATCAGCAGCTTCTAACTCTGGAGCATCAAACTCAGGATCAGCAGCTTCTAACTCAGGTGCTTCTAACTCAGGAGCAGGAGCTTCCAACTCAGGATCAGCAGCTTCTAACTCAGGAGCTTCCAACTCTGGTGCTTCTAACTCAGGAGCTTCCAACTCTGGTGCCTCTAATTCAGGAGCTTCCAACTCTGGAGCCTCCAATTCTGGTGCTTCCAACTCAGGATCAGTAGCTTCCAACTCAGGAGCTTCTAACTCAGGAGCCTCAAACTCAGGATCAGCAGCTTCTAACTCTGGAGCTTCCAACTCAGGAGCCTCAAATTCAGGACCTTCCAACTCTGACGCTTCTAACTCAGGATCAGCAGCTTCTAACTCTGGTGCATCCAACTCAGGATCAGCAGCTTCCAACTCTGGTGCTTCTAACTCAGGAGCATCAAACTCAGGATCAGCTTCCAACTCAGGTGCTGCTTCAGTATCAGGTTCATCAGGATCCAACTCTGGTCCTTTTGGTTCAGGTTCTTCTACCCTTGCTCCAAATTTCAGTATTGCAAGTTCTAGTGCTTCAGCTTCCAACTCAGGAGCATCAAACTCAGGAGCAGGAGCTTCCAACTCAGGATCAGCAGCTTCTAACTCAGGAGCATCAAACTCAGGATCAGCAGCTTCCAACTCAGGTGCTTCGAACTCAGGATCAGCAGCTTCCAACTCAGGTGCTTCGAACTCAGGATCAGCAGCTTCCAACTCAGGAGCATCGAACTCAGGAGCAGCAGCTTCCAACTCTGGAGCTTCCAACTCTGGTGCTTCTAACTCAGGAGCTTCCAACTCTGGTGCCTCTAATTCTGGTGCTTCCAACTCAGGATCAGTAGCTTCCAACTCAGGTGCTTCGAACTCAGGAGCAGGAGCTTCCAACTCAGGATCAGCAGCTTCTAACTCAGGAGCATCAAACTCAGGATCAGCAGCTTCCAACTCAGGTGCTTCGAACTCAGGATCAGCAGCTTCCAACTCAGGAGCACCAAACTCAGGATCAGCAGCTTCTAACTCTGGTGCTTCTAACTCAGGATCAGCAGCTTCTAACTCTGGTGCATCCAACTCAGGATCAGCAGCTTCCAACTCTGGAGCTTCTAACTCAGGAGCCTCAAACTCAGGATCAGCAGCTTCCAACTCTGGAGCTTCCAACTCAGGAGCCTCAAATTCAGGACCTTCCAACTCTGATGCTTCTAACTCAGGATCAGCAGCTTCTAACTCTGGTGCATCCAACTCAGGATCAGCAGCTTCCAACTCAGGAGCATCAAACTCAGGATCAGCAGCTTCCAACTCAGGAGCTTCTAACTCAGGAGCATCAAACTCAGGATCAGCAGTTTCCAACTCAGGAGCTTCTAATTCAGGAGCTGCCAATTCAGGAGCCTCAAATTCAGCAGCTTCCAACTCAGGAGCTTCTAACTCAGGATCAGCAGCTTCTAACTCTGGTGCATCCAACTCAGGATCAGCAGCTTCCAACTCAGGAGCATCTAACTCAGGATCAGCAGCTTCTAACTCAGGAGCATCAAACTCAGGAGCATCAAACTCAAGATCAGCAGCTTCCAACTCAGGATCAGCAGCTTCCAACTCAGGAGCTTCTAACTCAGGATCAGCAGCTTCCAACTCAGGAGCATCAAACTCAGGATCAGCAGCTTCTAACTCAGGTGCTTCGAACTCAGGAGCAGCAGCTTCCAACTCTGGTGCCTCTAATTCTGGTGCCTCTAATTCTGGTGCCTCTAATTCTGGTGCTTCCAACTCAGGAGCTTCTAACTCAGGAGCTTCTAACTCAGGATCAGCAGCTTCCAACTCTGGAGCTTCTAATTCAGGAGCTGCCAATTCAGGAGCATCAAACTCAGGATCAGCAGCTTCCAACTCTGGAGCTTCTAATTCAGGAGCTGCCAATTCAGGAGCATCAAACTCAGGATCAGCAGCTTCCAACTCAGGAGCATCCAACTCAGGATCAGCAGCTTCTAACTCTGGAGCTTCCAATTCAGCAGCTTCTAACTCTGGACCTTCTAACTCAGTAGCATCAAACTCAGGATCAGCAGCTTCCAACTCTGGTCCTTTTGGTTTAGGTTCTTCTACTCTTGCTCCAAATTTCAGTATTGCAAGTTCTAGTGCTTCAGCTTCCAACTCGGGATCCGTAGCTTCTAATTCAGGAGCCTCAAATTCAGCAGCTTCTAACTCAGGAGCTTCCAACTCAGGATTAGCAGCTTCTAATTCAGGAGCATCTAACTCAGGATCAGCAGCTTCTAACTCAGGTGCTTCGAACTCAGGAGCAGCAGCTTCCAACTCTGGTGCCTCTAATTCTGGTGCTTCCAACTCAGGAGCTTCTAACTCAGGAGCTTCTAACTCTGGTGCTTCCAACTCAGGAGCATCAAACTCAGGATCAGCAGCTTCCAACTCTGGTGCTTCTAATTCAGGAGCTGCCAATTCAGGAGCATCAAACTCAGGATCAGCAGCTTCCAACTCAGGAGCATCAAAATCAGGATCAGCAGCTTCTAACTCTGGAGCTTCTAACTCAGCAGCTTCTAATTCGGGAGCTTCTAATTCTGGCGCTGCTAACTCAGGAGTCTCTAGTTCAGTTAATACTGTTGTAATCCCTAATTCTGGTGCTTTGTCCTCTACTGGTGTGTCAAGGTCTGATTCAAGTATATCTACAATTACTGCTCAATCTACATTGGTATCTAGTGGTGTGGATTCAGCTATAAAAATTACAAAATCAAGTTTTAGTACCGGTATTTCTATGAATATGACCTACACTTTCTCATTATCAACATTGAGCTCTAGTACTACCATCGGAGTACCTGAAGTGGTTTCTGATACCAATTCTGCTGGTTCATCAAACACTGGTAGAAAATCATCCCTACTTTTGCCATCTGGATCTAAATTGAGTCAAGAATCAGTTGTTACACCAACCTCAGCACCAAAGAACTCGATTACTTCCTCATCAATTAACGATTCGAATACTTCCTCATCAATTAACGATTCGAATACTTTCTCATCAATTAACGATTCGAATACTTCCTCAGCAATTAACGATTCGAATACAGTCACAGGTACAAAGAATACGAGCACGCACACTAATGGACCAGACTCTAATAATACCTTCAACTCAAAAGACTCATCATCGGTCAAAGCAAATACCGGGGCAATTACTTCTGACTTTGTTGTTACATCTTTATCAGTCAACTCACTAACTACAAGAGCACCATCGGGATCAAATGGTAACGGTGGAGCAAATAGCGGTAACACATCACTCATATCTACATACGAAGGTAAAGGTGGTAAAAAATCAATTTCATTTGGTATTCTAGTTCTTGGTTTACTTTCATTCCTTTAAGTTTAAAACAACATAGAATATGATAAGTTCAAACACATTTAATTTCTTTCGATGTCATCATTTTATCAAAGCTTGCTTTGATTTTCTAATACCATTTTTTAGCGTTTATACATATACATTAATATAGTTCAAAAAAAAGATTTTTTTTCAAATTTCAAAAAATTGCAATAATCTGTGAAAAATCAGATTTCGACAGAAGAGACACATCAAATGAGCAATTCGCAAATCTTCAATAATTGCAAAGTTTTCAAGGGTTCTGCGATTTTTGCCTTGGTCCTTTCATTGGGTGAAACTGAAGGTTTTAGCGTCTTAGAAAAAAAAAATAATGTGGGGGAGATAACCAATTTTAGTAGATCTACATCAGATTGTTATGCAACATCAAGAATTTTAAGTCAAAAACGATAACCTTCACTCGATTAATTTGGTTTGTTTCGAGAATGAGGAGAAAGAATCGCCACAATTGTATTCGAAGATAGCATCTATTTTGGGTATTATAACCCTAAAAATTTGTATTTTTGAATTGGAAATTTCTCTATGGTTTATGTGCAGAAAAAAGATCAAAATATCTTCGTATAGTAATCTTTATTTTAAGCGCAACACCTAATTGAGGAACGACTTATCTATTTGAGAAACTAGGACCTCAGAAAGATCTTTTTATATGCAAGACTTTGGCTAAAGCAACGCCAAAATTTGCGCAATCCGGAATTTGATAAATTAAGGCGTATCATTGCTCGTTTAATTTAAATCATATATTTGGAAGTAAAAGAAGCATATTAAAAGTATGAATGAAAAAATGAGTTTGAATTTGAATCTTCAACAATTAAAAAGAATTTGAAGAGGTAAAAGTTGCAGTTTTAATTTTGAAATTTTATTATAGTGAAGCTGAGATGGATCTATTTTTGAACTACTTCATCATGACATTGTAAAAAATATTCGTGAAACTACATATTTTTTGCGTGATCTGACCTTAGGGTAAATTCCGGAAGATCCCAATTTTTTCAATATACAGACAAATCGATCATTCTTGTCTCTTTCATGAAAAAAAAATTATGCCATAAGATCCGGACTTCAGTAGTTTATATTGCGATTATAAGATTCATGCAATACTCTATGTCAAAAAAGAAACATTCTTTATTATTTACTTATTTTTAGTGGAATAGACTATATTTTAGATTTAAAAACCTTAAACCTTAAAATTAAGAATTAAGTTTTAACCTAAACCTTGATCTATATGGTATTACTGATCTTAAATTTTTTTACTCTTTGATGTTGACTTCGATTACTCGAACTTTCTCTACTTGAATTACTGGAACTTCATCTCCTTAGATCTAACCCGTAAATTTACGCACCGAAGAGATGAGATTTCTTATACAGTATAAGTGGCAATCTGATCAGATTTAATGTGCATGAAAATATACTGGTGCTTTAAAAATATCAGGTATTTTGTATGTATCTATAAAAATTAGAGGGTAACAAAGAGAAATCATGCAATGCAATTATTCAGTATGAAGTTATCCGTGGACTTGGTTAAAAATTCATCAACAGCATTTTTATTCATATATAAGCCAAGGGTCCTTTATTCGTGGCACTTTTAAAGTATTTTTGTTCAATGTTACTACAGTCATTAATCGCGACCCTTTATGGGGTCGCAAAGATTTTTGCGACAGAAATTTCAACAACGACATATGACCAAAGTACTGCTATAACTTTACCCAATCCTTTAGTGATTGACAGCGGAGCTAGTTATGTTTTTCCTCAAGCCAATGCAGTTACAAGTATTGGTGATAATACGATAAATGGTGGAATTTACTTTTATAGTGCAAATTTACAAGCTTTAGTTTTAACTTTTACTGGATCAATGGTGAATACTGGTATATATTACGCAAGTGCTAAGGGGGGAAAAGTAGCTTCAGTCTTTGATCTTGCATTAACTACATTTCTGAATACGGGGGAAATGTATTTCTACCAGTGTCCAATTCCGGGTTCTGATGGTGAATTACTTGCTTCATCTAACTGGGTTAATAATGGTCTTATTGTATATTATAGTGATGTTCTTCTCGCAACAAGTTTAGAAGTTGGATCAACTAATATAAATTCAGTTTCTTCGAACACTGGTACCATATGTTTCATAAATTATAACTATTACCAATCTCACATTATGCAAGATAATGGATGTGTGGTAGTGCAAAACGGTAAAATTAATTTGGCAATTAATTATGCATTTTCAAATTACATTTATTTGAAAGATTCAGCGGCCCTCTTGACTGTTTCAACTGCACACCCAACAACTACATTCACAGTCTATGGTTATGGTAATGGTAATGGTATCAATCTTGTTGGATTCTTATCATACTCTTACACAGCATCAACTGGGATCTTATCCATGACAGTTGGTATTTATACTAAAAATTTCATCATTGGTACAGGCTATGTTGCTTCTCAGTTCTCGAATGTCAATAATTACATTGTATACTCTGGAGCAGTACCATCCCAAACGATTCCTTCACAGTGTCTCTCATGTAAACTACCACCTACCTTTCCCACATTGTCTTCGAGTTCATCAAGATCTTCATCAAGCTCTTCATCGAGTTCCTCAAGATCTTCATCAAGCTCTTCATCGAGTTCCTCAAGATCTTCATCAAGCTCTTCATCGAGTTCCTCAAGATCTTCATCAAGCTCCTCATCGAGCTCTTCAAAATCTTCATCAAGTTCAGCAAGTTCATCAAGCTCTTTAAGACCTTCCTCAAGTTCATCATTAAGCTCTTCAAGTTCTGCAAGGTCATCAAGCTCATCTAGCTCGCTCAGCTCTTCAACACCTTCCTCAAGTTCCTCATTGAGCTCTTCAAGTTCTGCAAGGTCATCAAGCTCATCTAGCTCGCTCAGCTCTTCAACACCTTCCTCAAGTTCCTCACTGAGCTCTTCAAGTTCTGCAAGGTCATCAAGCTCATCTAGTCCATCTAGCTCACTTAGCTCTTCAACACCTTCCTCAAGTTCCTCATTGAGCTCTTCAAGTTCTGCAAGCTCATCAAGCTCATCTAGCTCACTCAGCTCTTCAACGCCTTCCTCAAGTTCCTCATTGAGCTCTTCGAGTTCAGCAAGTTCAGCAAGTTCAGCAAGTTCAGCAAGTTCAGCAAGTTCCTCATTGAGCTCTTCGAGTTCAACAAGTTCAGCAAGTTCAGCAAGTTCAGCAAGTTCAGCAAGTTCAGCAAGTTCAGCAAGTTCAGCAAGTTCAACAAGTTCAGCAGCAAGTTCAGCAAGTTCAGCAAGTTCAGCAAGTTCAGCAAGTTCAACAAGTTCAGCAAGTTCAGCAAGTTCGGCAAGTTCAGCAAGTTCAGTAAGCACATTAAGCTCAATTAATCCAAGCTCTCTGCTCAGCTCAATAACTTCCTTCACATCTAAAACTTCGTCGAATTTACCAAGCTCTGACACTTCTGATACAACGAGTTCAGGAGCATCTGATACAGGTTCTTCAAATTCAGCAGCTTCTAACTCAGATGCATCTAACTCAGGTGCCTCTGGTGTATCAGCTTCAGGAGCCTCTAACTCAGGTGCTTCAGGTGCTTCAGGTGTCTCAGCTTCAGGAACTTCTAACTCTGGTGCTTCCGGTGCTTCAGGTGCTTCAGGTGTCTCAGCTTCAGGATCTTCTAACTCAGGTGCTTCAGGTGTCTCAGCTTCAGGAGCCTCTAACTCTGGTGATTCAGGTGCTTCAGGTGTATCTAATGCGTCAGGATTATCTGCTGTTGCACCAAACTCAGGTGCTTCAGGTGTCTCAGCTTCAGGAGCCTCTAACTCTGGTGCTTCAGGTGTCTCAGCTTCAGGATCTTCTAACTCTGGTGCTTCCGGTGCCTCTAACTCAGGTGCTTCAGGTGCTTCAGGTGCTTCAGGTGTCTCAGCTTCAGAATCTTCTAACTCTGGTGCTTCAGGTGTCTCAGCTTCAGGATCTTCTAACTCTGGTGCTTCCGGTGCTTCTAACTCAGGTGCTTCAGGTGCTTCAGGTGCTTCAGGTGTCTCAGCTTCAGGATCTTCTAACTCTGGTGCTTCAGGTGTCTCAGCTTCAGGATCTTCTAACTCTGGTGCTTCCGGTGCTTCTAACTCAGGTGCTTCAGGTGCTTCAGGTGCTTCAGGTGTCTCAGCTTCAGGATCTTCTAACTCTG
>JAJLZT010000033.1:0-24148 GCA_030572295.1 Glucitozyma multigemmis | reverse complement strand
TATAAAAAATTGTATTATTGAAGATCAAAATAAACAAAAAGCTATGGATGATTTCAGATCGTACTCTAAAGGTGGATACAAAATTCCTATAACTGCTTTAGTTCAGAGCGATCAGATTAGAGAGTCTGAGTACAATGTTAGAAATTTTACATTCATGAAATCTACTATCCTTGAGCCAAAAATCATGTTCCCAAATGTATTGGAAAATGTGAACGAAAACATTGTCACCGATATGTCGAACTTGATAACTTATGCTAGGAAGCGTATTGGACTAGAGGATGCATTTAGACTTTGCTTCACGTTGATATATGTTTGCCCATATTTAGATATAGCTGATATAGCAAATACTATATATATAGCAGGTAAGGAACAAGATGAAGCATGTGAATCAGTTCAAAAATTCGAATCAGATGAAAATCTACAATGTTTGAAAATCTTTTCTGGTCTAATAGGAAGTTTAGCATTTGTTGCGGGACCTGATACTTCTGCTGTGGTAGAAAAAACAATAGCTGCAGCAGAATTGTTTCCTGTTTCTCTTCCGGAGCGTTGTAAAAATTTGAGCCCAACTGATATGGTACATGTAATTTTAGGAGTTTTCGGTTCTATTTTCAAAGCTGTTCAAAATGAGTCGAAAATTGGAGATGCATTGAGTGAATGGGTGTATAGAAGAGATGATGTTCATTTTGCATTTCCCGGGTGTCATTCAATGCGTGCGAGGTTCCGCAGTAATTGTGAATGCTTTCATTCCGCATGTGTACCTATCAAGATTGAATAGTGGGGATAAAATTGAAGTATATAACTGAAAATGTGCTTTTGGTTACGTTGTATAATTTTGCAATTGTTGCAATTATGTCGTAATAATGTCGTTTAAAGTCTCTTATCTTTTATATAAAAAAAGCAAACTTACTTTACACTAAGTACTGAGAAAGTGGCTATTATCGCCACGCCTTCCTTAGCACCTCTCTGGCGTGTGCTTGGCGTGTCCCACGCACCCTCGCACCCGCGCTTTATGAGAGTTGAGATTACGAACTGTGGTAAATTCTGATCTTATTAATTTATTGGAAAGTTTTGATTAAGTATCAGTTTGATTTGGCCACCTTCAGCTCAAGGTATGTGTCTCCGGAGCAATAAGATCTAATACGAGAGTAGTAGCATATCTATAATAATCGAACAGAAGACTTACTTTTAACTTTATTGCGATATCAGCACTTGTAATGGAGACAATAATATTCTTTTTACAATTTTGGGTCCAGCTCACACTCAACTAACTCAAACACAGCTAACCCTGTGAGTCAACTACAAAACTTTCGCTACTCTCAAACTCAAATTCAACAATTGAATATGTTCATCTGTCCCTAAATTCAACCTCTTATCACTTTCGAATAAAACCTTCGCCAACTCATTCTTCTTCTTCAGATCAATTCCATCATTGAGAATAAACTTATCATGTAATTGATCTAATAATTGCTGAGCTGACCAGCCTTGAAGTACAATTTCATTAACAGACGAAAGGATTTTAGATTCATCTTTTGATTGGATAGATCCAATTAACTCATTGATTATATCATCATAAACAACACCAGCAATCTCATGAATAGATTCTATCTTTAAGGTTGAATCTTTATGAAGTCTTGAAGCTGATTGTAAATATGTAATTGCTTTACGCAAATCACCTTTTGATATTGTTAAAACTGTAGTAAGAAGATCAGAAGAAACAGTAATCCCTTCCTCTTTTGATATATATTCTAGTCTTTCTTTGGCATTTTCATTATCTAACAACTTGAATCTAAATTTGGAACATCTTGAAGCTAAAGGATCTATAATTCTTGTTATGTAATTACAAATTAAACAAAATCTTGTTACACCAGAATAAGTCTCCATAGTTCTACGTAAAGCAGATTGAGCATCATTTGTCATTGAGTCTGCTTCATCAAGTATAATGATCTTATAAGGAGGACAAGCATAATTTTTGATATCTTCATCTGTTGGATTAGAAACACTTAACCTTGCAAAGTTCTTGATTTTATTACGAACGATACTAATACCTCTTTCATCTGAAGCATTCAATTCAAGAACTCTTGATTTATATAGATTTGGACCATATAATTCTTTTGATAAAGCTAAAATTGTTGAAGTTTTACCAGTACCTGGTGGTCCATAGAATAACATATGAGGTAAATTTGATGACAAAAGAGTTTGTTTGAGGATTTTTACAGTATGATCTTGTGAAGCTATATCATCAAGCTTTTTAGGTCTGTATTTTTCAACCCAAGGAGTATGTTGAAGTTTTTGTTGATCGTATGACATTGGTGGTGATGTGAAGCTGGGGTTTTGGATGGGTTGGTGAAGATGAGATTGACGCGATTTCGCGAACTAAATTATGAGCGATCCGCTAGCTATGAGCGAGCAGTCAAGGGAAGAGAAAAAGATTACAACGATTAGCGAGTGAAGCAAGTAGTCTTTAGATACCCTTCTCTTACCTAATTGATCATCGCTACGACTCGCACCTCACTCCATGAAAGCTACATCTACAATATTCGCCTCTTACAATCCTCTCTTTCTTTCTCCGTAATAATATACATCAAGTATATGATACAGTTTATTAATATTAGCAATTAAATGGATAGAATATGAAATTGACGTGAATCTATGATAATGAAATCAAATGTCACAATGAAATGAGAAATGACTGGTGATTTGGTATGAAGCTTGTCTTGCAAGCTTAGACTGGAGAGAGAAGATGTGTAGTCATGATGAAGATTTGAATCTGAGTTGGTGAAATTAATAATGGATTAGTTATGAAGTTTGTTATAGGTTCATTAGGTGTCTAGAGCACTCTAGTTTTGATTCAGTGCAACTCAAAGACAAAAACGATTCTAAGAATTTTGAAAAGACATCCACGCTCCTAAGCTGTACACCAATCTCTTAAATTCGCTTCCCTCAAATTCAATAAACCACTAGGGCTCTTTGACAACATAGCTACTTATTCTTTCGTTTTGAACAATTCCCTTCTAATTAGCTCCAATTACTGATAGCTCCAAAGTCCAAACTCTTCTCATATGAACTTTAACCTTTACTTTTTCTCCCCTTAATTCAACATCACTTTCCTTATTTGACCACCAACATTTCCTTGCTGGTTTCCTCCAAAATAATAATAGCTTTGTTTGATTAGATTCAACCGTGTGTTTTCTTGATCTTGATAAACTTCTTGTTGCAGCTCTACCAGCATTTGAAGCTAAAGTTGCAATTCTTGATCTTGATCTTGAACTTGTTGAAACATTAGAATCAATTGGCTTCAAAGATGGTGAATCGGGTGGAGTTTCATCATGATGGTTTTTTAATCTAACTAATGAAAGACTTGATAAAACACATTTTGATGGTTCCATTGATCTACATCCCCAATTACCTTTTGGATCAAATCCTGTACTACATAACATATCAAATAAATGTTGTTCAGCTGGACCTAATTTTTGTGGTGTATCTATCGATAAATCATAACCAAGCCCAGAGAAGATGGATTTATGTTTAAGAAGATTTGATGAAACTTGTAATTTCAAATGTCTCATCTCATCACTTGTACAACCAGAAATTGGAGGGATTACGTAAAAATCTAAATCTTCTCTCAAAACAATGATTGCTGGTTTTGATTGTAATACATTATAATTTGGATTTTGATTAAAAGAAACTTGTGGAGATAATGAATTTAGCCGCGTTGAATCTTTTGAAGCAGCGCTAAAAGTTTCAACTATATATTGGAAACAACTTGGTTCAAAATTTACAAAAACTGAATCTTCTTCAGTTAAATTTGAAATAACTTGACCATTTTGATCTAAAAATACACCATTTGGGAAAAGACAAAGTAAAATAGATTCAGGAAGACTCATTAATTCATCTCTTGTAACAGTGAATTTACTACCTCTTATATTAAGATGAATTTTTGATTCATAATCGATATTTTCATCAAAACGATGTGATGTATCATAAGTATCTTGTTGTACTTGTGTGATTATATCAGTCATTTGAATAGGTTTGAAAGAGTAAAATGGGTTAGCTTAGCCCCTTTCTTTAGTGTAACAAGTTCGGGATTAGATTTAACTCTATGAGTTGTGATTGTTATCGGTTGTATTTGTGAGGATAATGTTGAAAATTTTGGTTACACAAAGGTGCAGTCACAAGAGAAGAAACACCCACAAAAATAACAATTGAGATTTTAATCGAGACTGTAATTGAGACGGTGGATCGGTTGGTGAAACGAGACGGACCAAGTTGATCTCAGTAAAAAGACGAACATCGAGACGAAGAGTTGAACAGCCTAGTTATAGCTAAAAGCCTAGTTATATCTTCTTTTAGGTGATACTATCCTCTATCGCTTATACTCTCAATATGACTTGTCAATCATGTAATTGTAAATCAAAAGCCTCTACCAAAGTGAATTCTCCTACTGTTGAAGATTCTGATATTTGGCTTGATGATGAATTACCATCAACAACTGCTGATATTCAAAGAACTCATGAAAAACAAGGTTATTTAAATGGTTTAGCAAGTGCACAAGAAACTTCATTACAAGAAGGTTTTGATGATGGGTTTATAAAAGGTAGTTCTATTGGTTTGATTGTTGGTAGAATACTAGCAAATCTAAAATCAAGATCAATGATAGAAGAATTTGAAAAGGCAAAGAAAGAATTATATATATCAAATGTATTAAATAGAGATTTATTTGATATCAACTTGGAATTGGAGAATGATGAGTTGATAAGGAAATGGATGAAAATTAGTGGAATTGAAGATGAGGATTGGAGGTAGTGGTATCTCTGAAGACTTAGGGGTGTGATTCAAATTTAATTGCCACAGAGCTACAAGTACAAATTATAAACTAAACGAGTAGCCCCCAACTCCTCGATGATCAAAGCAAAAGCTCAAAAGGAACTTGAACTAATTTACAAAGCATTCTATCCAGTCAATTAAATTTATGTATTATAATTACTAATACTAAGCACTGCTTTAGTGTAATAATCTACAAATATACCAGAACTAAAGAACCAATGAACTTCAGTTTGAAATGGAACTTCAGGAAGTTATGGAGCCGTTTTGCTGAGGTGTTGACAGATTTTTATCTTGAAGTAATGAAAAATCGAAGACTTGGTTGATTCCCCTTAGATCTCTTTCTTTCTGTTGCCTAATGAGGTAAGTTTAGTCATCTTGACCACATTTTCTCTTGGCTATAATCTCTTTCCCAAGTTTATCCATCTCAACCTCTTTAAGATTAATTTGATAGGTTACTTTCATATCGTTCAGTTAATCTAACTTCGACATCGCTATACTTAGATCGATTGATACTTACCTCATCCTCGCTACGCTTGGATTCGTTGAATTCGGTTGCTATCTCCTCAACGGCATATCAACAACATCTCCCATCAACTCATCCTGCAATTTCAAAAACTTCTCACTAAATCCCTTCCTACCCTTGAACCAATCAATCCACATCTCACTAATCAAATATTGTGTTTCTTGATATATCAAATATTCATCTAAACAACTTTTCTTTATCAACCAATCCTTATTCAATTGTTGAAATATCTCCTGCTTATCATTGATAATAGCTTGCTTTAATTTGGCTAAATCACTTCCTTTTATATCAGCATCTTCATTACTTAATTTTGTAAAATTTGCTTCATTTGTCTTTATCCTTGCTTGTAATTGGTCAACATTATTCAGTTGCATTCTTTTAACTCTTTCTAAGAATTCTTGCATCGAATATAAATAATCTAGGAATGTCTTAAATTTCTCTAAAACTGTTGTATTCACGGAATAACTCTCATCAATTAAAACTTGACTTGTCTTATTAAAATAGTCAGCAACATTATTCATAGTATGATTTATCAAGTTCATATCATCTTTACTTTGATCAAGTAATTTTGTTTCTTTAAAAGGATAAAGATTATTATTTAGATTCAGAAAAGAATGGATCAACTCAACAAATTTCAGATTCTCATAAGCAATCAGTTGTTGTCTCTTTTCATACCTTTCAACAAGTATAACAATTCTTGTCCAAGTCTCAATCAATCTGATGATATTATCTTCACAATTCTTATAATTTCTTAAGAATTCTTCACCTAAAGCTGGCCATATGTTATTTATGAATTCTGCCAGTATCTTTTTACCTTTAAATTCTAAAGAATAATCAATTCTAGCTTGTTTTCTCCATGAAGTTAAATCTGTTGGTACACTTAAAAATGTTATAACTAAAGGCTCTTTGATTAAAACTGGATGTTTGACTAATTGGTTCAAGAATCTATGAAGACCTCTACGACGTTTTTGTAAAAATTGTGAATCTGGTGATGGTCCTACTACTTATTAGTAAATGTTTTAAAAAACGAATATGATAATTATACTTACCAGAAAATTTCTTTGGTGGTAATCCTGGGATGATTCTAAATGGGTATTTTTTGAGTAAGTACTCTAAGAGCCTATTGTTAGTAAGAAAAAAAGATAAGAGAGAGGACTTGATGACACTAGTGAGAAGTAAAAGTGTTAGCAGTATTCGAGAATCATAACATCTGGAAGTGAAAAAAGAAAAATAGCTGGAAACCAACAAATAAGTCTGTTTTCAATTGTGACATCATAAAGATACTCAAACCAAAATTACACTCAGAGACAAGTCTCTAGCAATCAACCTCAATTCAGTCTCACAGAAAAACTCTTCTTTCTCTGCAATCAACCTCAATTCAGTCTCGCAGAAAAACTCTTCTTTCTCTGTGACTTCATTATACATACCAAACAAAATCAGAATACCTCCTTATTATCCTTTTAACACCCGCTGGTCCATGT
Organism: Glucitozyma multigemmis; assembly: GCA_030572295.1. Lineage (NCBI taxonomy): Eukaryota > Fungi > Ascomycota > Pichiomycetes > Serinales > Debaryomycetaceae > Glucitozyma > Glucitozyma multigemmis. The sequence continues at coordinate 17,320 of JAJLZT010000033.1, read as the reverse complement.
AACCCCAAATTCAAATTATGAGTTATCATATAATTTATATGTTTAAAGACTAAACCTTCTTTTTCAGGTACTTCTTTTATAGTAACGGTATTATTATTTTCGAGCAATGGACTGAAAGAATCTCTGACTTCATTTATATATTGACTAATCTCATTATGACTGAAATGCTCTGGTTCTTTTGGATGAGGTATATTTGAAGACTGTAATATAACTGGTACTTCAATATCATCCAAAGTTGTGTTACCTAATTCAGAGGATAATGGATCTATGATATCTTGATTATGTAATTCAAGTAATGTCATTATATGACTTGGTAAATCAGGTAAATTATTCATTCTGAATTTCAAACTAACATAATCACCTGATCCACTAACTTCAAGTTCAAGAGCTAATAATCCAATTACTTGTAAAAATATCGACTTTTCAGTTAAATCTGTAAGATCATGATCATATAAAGAATTCAAAAGTTTTGTACCTTGATGTCTCTCAATTAAGCCACTTGTAGTGATCTTATTCAAGATCTCAGACTCAAAATTCAGTACAGTTTGTACAATTCCAGAATAGTCTAAATACACCTTATGATACGTTTTTGGAAATTTTGAAGTATCAATTATTGATGAAGTTGGTAATTGTTGTTCTGGTTCTGTTTGATTAAATAGTTGTGATGATGTTATTATTGTGGAACTAAAACCATTAAAAGGTTCTGGTTTATTGTCTGAAGTCCATTCGTTTTCCCAAGTTTCTGTACCATTAAATAAGTTGTTCATAGGAGGAAGTGGTGGTAAAATAAAGGTATATGAAGAGGTGGGTTGAGATGTGAGGTTGAGATTTAGTTGAAGGAGAAATGGGAGTGTATATGGGATGGAGTACGATAACTGGGAAGACTGATACTGGGGTTGAGTTGGTTAGTGTAAAGCAGGATAAAAATAGAAAGAAATATGATGGTAAGTACAACTTGGAAATACTACGATAAGACCTTTTGTATCTTTACGGCCATTTTAGGATTAGGTTGCAAAATAGAACTTCATGGTTGCAACCTCCATTACAATTGCGAAAAGACAATAAATGTACTCGAAAAAACGTCTTTTCATCAACTCAACTCAAACTATAATATACATACTCAGATCAACATCCACTCAGGTAAATTAACCCAATACTTTAAATAAAAGAGAACGCGTTTCATTATCGTATTCTTCACTTGTCGCATTCCTATTCTTTCCCACCTCGCACACTCCCTTAACTACTATATATCTCATCTACACTACTCTACACTATCAACTCCCAACTCCCAACTTCATCATGTCAATCACATCCCAATTCTTTCAAACTCTTAATTCATTTCATAAAGATGAGCATAATGATAGAGCAACTTTTGGTTTAGAGAGAAATTCTTTTTTCAAAAATATCATCCAATGGAGAGGTACTGATATCTTATTACTACTTATATTACTTGTTTCTTACTTCTTTTCATATTATCTTAAGCCTTTTGAAAGACAATTTTACATAAATGATTTAACAATCTCTCATCCATTTGCTGAAGTGGAACGAGTTTCAAGTTCAGCTTTATTTCTTTATTCTTGTTGGATTCCAGTTGGTATAATTGGTATAGTTGGTTTGTTAATTACAAAACCTCTGAATAAATTATATGTAACTTATGTTTCCTTAATTGGATTTGGAATTGCTTATTTAACAACAAGTGTGGTTACTGATATCTTGAAAAATTTCATTGGTAGACATAGACCAGACTTTTTAGCAAGATGTATACCAAAAATAGATACACCAATTAATGTTTTGGTTTTTGCAAAAGATGTTTGTACTACAAAAAATTTGGCCTTATTACAAGATGGTTTCAGAACAACTCCATCTGGTCATTCTAGTTTAAGTTTTGCTGGTTTGGGATACTTAAGTTTATGGTTATCAGGTCAATTAGTTGTTGGAAATTCAAATGTTGGTGCTTGGAGATGGTTAATAAGTTGGAGTTTTACATTTGGTGCAAGTTTAATTGCTTTAAGTAGAACTGAAGATTATAGACATCATTTTATTGATATTATAATTGGTAGTATTTTAGGATTTTTTATCGGTAGTTGGAGTTATTATAGAGTATTTCCAAGCATATTTGATGAAAAGTCTTATGAACCATTAGGTTTGAAAAAGGTTGAAAATGAGTATGAAGAAGTAGAAGTTTAAATGGAGGAAGGGTGATTTAAAGGGATATGGAAATATGAAAGAGGCAAGTAAAGCTAATCAATGTCTATAATTTGCTCAAAGCAATCTAATTGACTTTCTAGAGTATGATGAGAGTGACGGATTTAAAACTTACATGAGTAGACCTCATACAAGCAACCACCAAAAAAACAGACCATGATTTTCAAAATTCTCAATCCAAAGCTGTTGATACTAGTCAGTCTGAGTCACGATTCCACTAACATTCTACAAAGAAATCAACTCAAACACTAATTAATATACCCCATAATTAAGACTGACCTCGATGGTTATTGTCCTAATACCATTTATAAATAAATATATGATTTCCTACGACTTAAAAATCTAGATATGGTAACATTAACCGATGAGAAGAATGATGCAATTGTGGAAAGCAATCTGAATAATTACCACGAAACCAAACTGAGAGATTGGATTTAGATCTTCAAACTAAAGAAAGCCGAAAAAAGGCTTTAAAAGAGTTAAATTATCACGGACTTATAAGCAGTGATGACAGTCATTTCTCAAGTATTTCATCCAAGAAAAGAGAAAAACCTCAGTTTTTTTTTCCACATTGTTATTGTCACAAACTTACTCATCAATAGAATTTTGAACAATATAAATTACTGGCTTACAGGGTCTATTCTTGTAGTTCTTCAATTGAAATCTTATAGTATATACAGTATTTAATTGTATAAGACACTACTTTTGATCGGAAATCTAATTACATTAAAGCTGGCTTTTGTAAGCCAGCAATTAGATAAACTTTATACTATGCAGTTAATCCATATAGTTCAGGGGTAAAAGATGATAGAGGGAAAGAATTCATCTTATAGGTAACAAGAGCTAGTATCCTTTCTTTTTCTCGGTCAAATATACTCAAATAACACCTTTATCAATCCTTCTTTTCCATCTTTGTCTCACTGTCTCCACGGGTTTGCAACTTAATCACCTGTATATAATCCTAGTTCTTACTTTAATCCGGGTAACTTTAATATAATCTGATTGTAAGGAAAATTCAACAAAACTAACCAGCTTTCAAGTTCCCCTTATAAGACCCTGTCCCGCTAAATTTAAAAGGATTTATTGAAATTATATACTACACAAGGAAATTATTCCTTACTCATTCGTTTGTCATTTGACGTTTCTTTCTTTCAACTAATCACATTTTAAACTGATTCCCCCATCTCGTTCGTTATATCAATTAAAAAGAAGTAAATCAGCTTTAAAATTGATAATTAGAGATAGTATAGCCTAATTTTCAATACCCATTAATCCGTTGGATAAATAAAAATACCATCTATAATCATACCCAACTTCGGACTTTTAAAACCGAAATTCAATTGCTAATTCGGATATAATTGAATACAAAGCTTAAAAAACCCGAATTTAAAGAGTTAATATTGTTGTATAAAGCTTAAGAAAGGTAAAATTCCCGGTGAATTTTCAAAAGATCTAAAGCATTACTTAATACTTGAACTAATAAACTTCAAGTCATCCCTCTCTCGATAAAGCACCTTTAGACTCGCCTTAGTCTATAAATTCACCTCAGTCAGCTCCAGCAGCTCATTTGATAGCTATAATTCTATCATGGACAATACACCAAATTTAAAACAAATTGAAGATTCATTTTTCACTACACCTAACTTAAATCAATTCACATCACCAGGATTTTCACTACAATCACCACCATCAGATTCATCACCAATATATTCAGATACTTATAATCAACCAATTCGATATACTTCATCATCATCAAATGGTTTAGGATTAGGTATAAATCCAGTGGTTGATGAAGATGAAACTGATTCAGTTTATTCAAGTGATAAAAATGAAATAAGTGATGATCTTTTTACAAACGTTGATACATTTATGAATGATACAACTATAGATGAATTGTTTTCAAATAATCAAAATTTTGGTAAACATTTCAATCTTGAAGAGGAATTAAAGTCATTTGAACCAATGAGACAAAACTTTACATCACCTTCATTACCAAATGTATCTACAATTCCAGCAACAAAAGCTCAACAATGGGAATTAGGTAATGGATTAGATGAAAGACCTAAAATAGTTCAAAGTATTCCAAAAGCCGATTTAAACAAAAAAAGAATAAAAAAGGCAAAATCTGTTGGATCTCTCTTAACATCACCATCAAAACCAATACCGAAATTTTCACTTAGTGAATGTTCAAACTCATTTTGGGTTAAAACTTTAGTACCAGATAATTATTCTTTCTTAGTCGATAAGTCTAAGAAGAAACCATTTACTGATAAAATACTAAAAAGATCACAATCTTCACAAGTTTTAAATAAACCTTTAAAGAGTATGGAGCTGTGTATGTTACAATTTCAGATTCAGTTAAGTGATGAAAAGTAAGATAGAGAATGTCGAAAGAGACATATGTAATGATTTAAATAATGTTGTATAATATATGAATAAGTACCTTAAAGGCACAGTAGGAGCAATTGTTATGATTGTGTATAGACGAAGCAAGTATTTGAAAGTCTAACCGAAATGAAGACAAAGAGGAAGGGATAAGAGTTTATATAGAGATGAGATTTGAATTCCTTAAGGCTCCGAACCATTGGGAAGTAAATGTAGAAATGAGGTTGAGGAGAGATGAGGAGGTACGAGTTGCAATGGTGGTAGAGTGTCTCTGTGTATTTTCTTGATATCTTTTTTCGTACTGATTCTTTACTTCTTTGCTTTAATTAGGTTGCTTTACATTCGTTCCTCAATGTCCTCTAATTTCATGGTATAAAGACTCCTACGATTTCCTATCCTCCCTCTCTACCGTGTCTGTCTGAAATTCCTTGCTCTGAGTATCTTTACTTACTTCAGGTCTCCTTCTCTCTAATAGCTTCACTTTCGCTCCAGAATCCACGTCTATCACCTTACAAGATCTCTCGTGGCTTCTAATCACTACTGCTTTCCGGCTTTTACCCTTCTTCATCTGCCTCTACTCTCCCTATCATCTACTTCTCCCATCATTTACACGAATTTCGACTTTTCATTTATTATTAATCAAACATCTACTGTTTAATATCATCATTATACAATCTCTAGCTTATCTAACTAAAAATCTCCCCCCTTTATAAATCCTTATCTCTTGGAACATATTCTTCACCACTTATAACTCGTTTAGTTCTAAAATCTCTTTGATATTTCATCTGACCTTCAGTAGCATAAGCATAATACACTAAAGCACTTGGAATAATTCCCATAGTTATAAAAACAAATCTAAACGATTTCGGAGTAAAACGAAAGTATTGACCAGCTTTTTCTTTAGCTGCATTGAATCTTTCAAATTCTCTATCTGGTCTTAAAGTACCTGCCATTTTGTTTGGTAATTGATAACTGTGATTCGTCGATTTGTCGATTCGAGCGTAGTGAGAATTGACAGATTGAGATGAGCACTATCGAGCAGAACTCGACTGCGAATAGTGAGACTACAGAGGAACAAACTGACATGATTTCAATACCTACAAACGTTCTTAGTCCTTTAATACCCTACTATCTTATATTACATATATTACATATACTTTTCAACATCTTACACCTCTATTTCATCTTCCTCATCACCTTCAGTATCATTTACAATTGTTGTTCCACCTCTTTCTTCCCCTTCTAATAACTTATTAAATGCCTTAAAACTATCTAGGTCTTCTAAATTCACATCTCCTAATCCTATCCTTAAATCCTTTCCCTCAGTCTCTAAGATACCAATACTTTCTAATAACTTGTATGATTTACTTTGAATGTATCTATCTCTAATAGAAGGTATAAATACCGGGTTTTTAATTGAGTCTTTTGATATGATTTCTTTGATGCTATTCACATGACTTACTAAATCATCAACTTGTGATAATAGAAAGTAAAGATTCTCATCTAATGGAGATAAATCATTTATAATACTTGGATTTGAATTTAAAACAGATAAACATTCTTTATACTGCTTTAACATTTTGATCAATTTTTTTGCTTTTACGAGTTGTAACTTCAAGATCTTTCTGATTTTTAATTCAAAGTTGATTTTATAAAGTAAAGAATTTAAGTCCTTATCTAGCTGATTTGTTATTTGAACTGATTTGTCGATATTCTCATGGTGTTTTAATCTTATCCAACCTTCATCTATCAAATCTGAAGGTATTGTAAAGATGTTTCTTAATGTATAAAGTTCAAATTTGTCAAAATTTCTATCAACCTGATTTTCTAACAAGGTTTCCAATTTAGCAGTTCCAATTTGAATTTCCTCATCTGGTATATTTGTATCTTCATTTTGTTTATGACGCTCATTAAGATAGGTTTCAATAGCAATTGTACACTTATACATTATTTCGTTAACTGCATTGATGACATCATCTATTAGAGCTAATGGTGGGAAACCAAAATGTTCTGTTAAAAGATTTGATGATCTGAATTCCATGTGGGAGTGGGTCTTAGGAAGATGGGGTTGAGAAAATAGTTGACACTATAGTTTTAGTCTTTCTGTTTGTATTTGAGCTTTGGTAATGTATAGTTACCTATGAAGCTGAAACCTGTAGTTACTTCTATGTTCAAGATATTGATTATATCTTGTTTATTAAAACAAAAAAAAACAACAATTCAATCCGAATACAAGATACAATACAAGGAACTTTTGTATCTTCTTTTCTCTCTCTACACCTTGTAATCACGTTACAAGTCGAGTTGCAATGACTTGTGATGAGTTGTTTATGATTTATAGTTGATGTACAATCGCGATACAAGATACAGGAATCATGAAATATGGAGAAGCTCAAGATCTGGAGTGATGAAGGGTGAAGGTAAGAGAAGAGAGAACAGAGGGATTTTAAAATTATGACAGTGTATTAACAATCTATAAGTGTAAGAGAATAATAAGTCAGGGGACTGCAAAGATCGGAATTTATTTCAAAAAGTTACAATTGTTGCAATTTTGCAACTGTTGTAGATGATCAATGGAATTGAACGTGACTGAATTCATAAGAATTCTGAGCTTAATTCAAGTCTTCTAAGATTTCCAATTATTGTGTTTACAGATTTCTAAGGAAAATTACAAATTTGTGACGAAAGCAGAATATTCTAAAGTGAAATCAAAAGTGTTACATGGCATTGTCAAAGAGATCCAAAAGAAGTCTCAAGGAATCATAATATATTCAAAGTTATTCCTTCAATCTCTCATGACATCTATAGAATTTCCTCTTCCTCCTCTTCCTCTTCCACCTTCCTCTTCCTACCACCTCCTTCTTCACTCCCAATCTGATTTTACACGCCTCTCAACACTAAGACCACAATCACAACCAAAACCAAAACCTCAAAACAATCTTCATAACAGCCCACTAAACCTAACAAACTCCCATTACCTATGGGTAAAGAAATAATAGATTCAACAGAATCTAAAATAATACAATATGAATATTATATCAATCAATCAAATCATTTGATATCAATCATAAAATCAATACAATCATCATCTTCATCATCATCATCGTTATATCCTTTACTTCATTACTTGATCCCCTTGACTGGTAACATCTTCTCAATAAATGAATCCCTATTTAATGAAAAATTGATATCTTTAAGTCAAATTCAATTACCAAAGACATCATCAACTAATTTATCAAATAATCTAACAAATTTAAATCATTTACCTTATGATATTATAGATTTACCTATCAAGCCATTAGAAAACTTACCTTCTTTTGTAGTAAATAAGAAGTGTTTAGGGATATTAGAACAAATGTTAAATAGTGTATTAATAGCTTTACAAAAACGTATAAGCGTTGCAAAAATGAAACCAATGAAATTCAAAATAGACCAAGTTATGGAAATTATTGATAAAGAAATGTTAGAGTCAGCTGATCTTTTGTATTCAATTCCTACCAATATCAAAGATGATACTGAAGAAATGGAATCAATACTTATAGAAATTGATATCTATATATTATTCAAGCTTGTAAAGAATTATACAAAGTCTTTAGATGCATATAAAGAATTCTTTACGTCTTTAAAGACTTTGAAAGCTAGCTTGACATCAAAAGGAAACCTGAATTCTTTACCTAAAAATACGACCTATAAAAAATCCTTAACATTACATTATCTTATGATTATAACAATTAGACTTAATGATATTTATTCAATTCTAAGAAAGACTGGTAGACAAATCTATTTATCAAATTATCAACATCTTTATGATTCAAAATTCCAATCTATGAATGATCATAATCTTAAACTTGTACTTAAAGATATTGATCAACTCTTAAATTCAAATAAGAAAAATGGTATGTTTTTAGCCACTTTGACTAAATTTTTCAGAAGAGATATAGAATATGAAAATCTGTCAAAAATTATAATTGAATTCTTTAATTTGATTTATCAAGGCTTTGTGATGTTAGAGACCTTAATTTCAAAACTAGATGAATTTCTGAAAGTTTGGTTAAGTTGTGAATTAAGATTTAGATCGAGTTATGGATTACAAATTGAAAAATTAGAAGGTTTCCAAAAAGAATTTACACCAGGAAAAGTTGTTGTATCAGAGAAAAATGAAAAGAAACCAATAACGAGATTAAGATCCTTAAGTGATCCACAAAGATTAAGAAATTTACAAGAACCTCAAAGATCAAGATCAAATTCAAATATAAGTTTGAATTCAAATGGTAGTACAAATTCAAAAGAGAGTTTAAAATCAAAAGAATCAAAGGATTCATTTAGAATACCAACTGAATCCATTTTACATAGAACTAGTTCTGGGTCTAAAAAATCAAAACCTGATGTTATATCACCAACAAGACAATCAAATCTTTCACCTAATAGACAACCAAATCTTTCATCAACAAGGATTTCTTCACTGTTATCACCAACAAGAGATGTACCACAATCAATAAAACCAATGAAACTATCAACCACGTCAATAAAACCACCAATTTCCTCATCTTCATCAAAATCATCTTCACCACAATCAAATTCGAATTTACCATCACCAAACGTATCAACTCAATCATCAAAAAATTCTAGTCCACCACTAAATTCTAAACCTCCTCCTCCTCCTCCACCTAGTGAAGAAAAATTGACAAGTAGTCAGAGATTTCAATTACATTTACGTCAGGCTGCCAAAAATGGTACTTTAATGACTCAGGAGAAAGAACAATTTAATAAAGTAGTATTTGATCCAAATGTTGGATCAAATAGAAGAAGGTCAAATTCAACAAATAGTCAAGATGAAACTAAATTACAACCAACTTTACCTTTGAAACCACAAACAAGATCTGAAGTAACAAAATCAAATACAAAAAGAAATAGTACGGCAGTTATTCTTCCTGAAGAATTTGATGATCTTGACTCAAATTCAAAGCAAGTATCTTCTGATGGTATCGCAAATGATTTCAGTTCAATATCAGAATCGGGTTCCATAAATGGTTCAGTTACTGGTACTTCAATCTTACTGCTGAATACAAATTCTGTAATTAAAAAAGTAAGATTTACTGGGGTTCCAAAATATACAGAAGATGAAGATAGATCGACAAATCATCATACAAATAAGTTTTTGAAAAACTTTGCAGTTTTTAAGACTCCAGCAAAGAAAAAGGATCAGATATTGAAGGAAGAAGAGAGTTTGTTGTTTAAAAACCAAGTTCAAGAGCCTATAAAGGGATTTGGTTCAATTAATTTAACGCAACCTTCTTCTACTAGTAGATTTACGAAGATTAAGAACAAGTTGTTGTAAAGTAGAGGTATTAATAAGAGAAGCGAATAGATATAAAATGGTGGAAAGAGTTATATTAGGACTCAACATGATTGAATCAAATGAAAAGTGAGAAAAAAGGAGTATTTGGGGAGTAATTTATGAGTGAATTGAGTAGATGGAAGTTAGGTTGAAAAGGAAGAAGGTGCTACTATCGAGTTTTCCTCGAGCGAGCCGAGAAAGAGTAGAGGTCGAGAAGACTCAAAGCTTGATCGATGTTGGCGAACTACAATAGAGTGAATGAAATTGAGTGTGTGTCAGAAGGAGAAGGTATTATAGAGACCTTCGACATCTTTACCATATAAAAAAGAACTTACAAACACCCAAATAACCAAAATCGAATTCCAATCTAATTTCTATGGAAATACTCGGACAGTACTATGCTCAGACTAACATTGACTGACATTGTCGTGAGCCAATGTCGCTTTGTCGCGAAGATCAACTTATTCTCAATACACTTGAATTCGGTTTTGTTCGCACCCGTTTATACACACCTATCTCATCTCAAAATTTTTCAATCATATACCATGATTACTACAACAAAATCAGATTCCCATACTAAAAAAAGAAGTAAGCTTCTTCATCCACCAAGTACAAATTCCCTTGATTCAAATGGAATAAGCCAATGTTTTAAAAATGTCAAATCATCATTATACGTTTCATTAGCACCATGTCATCTATCAGATCCAATAAATGGTATAAAAGCACAACATTTAGATCCATTGATCATGACATATTATAATAAAGCAAAAGGTGTTGTTTTAGCATATTCAAATATTGAATTTTCACATGAAAATACAAGCACAGATTCAAAAGATGATATAATCACAATTGCAAAGATTTCAGATTCATCACCATTTACATTTTTATGGATTTCAGTTGATTTGTTAATATGGAGTCCACAAATTGGTGATATCTTAGAAGGGAATACATATATTCAAACAGCCTCACATATTGGTTTATTGATTCATGACACATTTAATGCTAGTATAAAGAAGTATAGTATACCACAAAATTGGCAGTTTATACCCAATCAAGCTGATGAATACAGTGAATCTAGTGAATCTAGATTCAAATCTTTTGGATATTGGGTTGATGAAAATGAAAATAAAGTTGAAGGTAAATTAAAATTTCATATTAAATCTATTCATACAACAGGTAGAGTTGTTTCAGTTGAAGGTACTTTAATTGAACCAGGTTCAGAATTGGAATCATTACCTTTATTCAAACAACGTAACTCATCAATAAGTTCAAATTCAAAACATAAAAAATTTGATGATGACGAAGTCATTGAAACCTCACAACATTTGAAATTCGATGATTTGTCTGAAGAGGTTAAAAATGAGTTACCTACTTATACAAAGAGTGATGATGAAGTTGAGGAAGATGATGCAATTGTTAATAATTCAGATAGTGATGATGAAGGTGACGATGAATAGGATAAGGGAGGTTAATAGACGATATAGAATGTACATGTAAATTATAGAAGAAGTAGGAGGGAGATGGAAGCGTTAAAAGAGACAGTCTGAAAAGACGAGACTGAGAAGACTGAAAGAAGTGGCAGAGAAACGAGAGAGAGACTGAAGAAAAGAACTGAAAATTCAAAGTAGAAACTGAAAGGATGATGCTGTAATTACATGGCCCAAGATATTAGGATCAAGACTGAAATCTCAAATCTACTTTAGAAAACAATAAAGCTACAACCTTCCGATCCAATTGAGCTCATCGACTGAGTCCTTATCAGCATATCTACAAAAACAATCCAAACACTCCTCTTCCTCATTCTATTTTACATATATACAAATTCCTATATCATCTACTTTTGTTTAAAATCATTTAATATTCTCCAAATTGCATCTTTCTCCTTTAAAGTAGGCTTATTATGATTTTTAGATCCATTTTGAAACTTACGATTCCAATACTTTTTCAACTTATTAAACCTTGTACCCATCAAAACCCCTCTTTCGGCCTTATTAGTATTCATCATTGTCAATTTTTGAACCTTATGTAACTTCTTAAAATTTATATATGTTATGATTAAACCTTGTATTATAGAAAATACTATAACACCACCAAAACCATATATAGACTCTTCGAAATAGTTCTTTAGATTCATTCCATAAAAAGCTGGTAATAAAGTTGCTACAGTAAAACCAAGAGTGTAAACTGTAATCTTTAATTCAAATAACATTAAAGAATTTCTATTTGCATCAAGTATAATATTTGCAATTTCTTCAGTTGCTTTGATATCATTTATAAGTGAGCCAGCTTGTTGAACAAACTCATCACATTGATTATAATAAGATTCTAGAATCATTTCTAAATTATCAAACGATTTTGAATTTTGTGAACTTAAACACATTTGTTCCAAATCTTCATCATTATCAAGAATTTCCTCTATAACATCACGAATTAAAACCGCTTTTTGATAGAAACTAGATAGCTTCTTTGATTTGATCAACAAATCTTGTAATTTGTATCTATCTACTTGATCTTCTAATTCTCTTAAGATTTTGCCACTTGAACTTAAATGATTATTTAAATCTGCTTCTAAATAACTCATAACACTAATTAAAATACTTTCAATTGCTCGAAATTCATATGGTAAGTTATTACCAATTGGTAACTTCAATTTCATTTCTAAGTCATACATAAATATACCAAGTCTATTTGCAACGATTGGTGTTGACGTATCAAAAATCATAACACAATCCTTTTTAACTATTGCTTTAATATGTAATAAATTGACCAAGATTGAATTCGGTCTTAACATTATAGATGGTATAACATCAATACTCGAAGCATCAATTTTTCTTAAATCTCTTGCAAAAAGAGAATTGTCTTTTAAGAACTTCATTTTTGGAAATTTCTTTGATACAGTTGTTATGTTACCTTTGTTATCAAATGTAGTACATGATACAAATGAATCATTTGGTGTAATTGGTTTTAATCTATTCATTATCATATTTTCATCATATAATTGTTTTGGAGTTGATTGCTTTATTGAGGAAATAAATCGAAGTGTGGTAAAGGATAGAACAGGTTGTTGTCGGAGCTGTAGGAGTTGTCGGAGTTGTCGAAGTGGTATTTTTGAATTTATTGGTATTGATTTAAGTATCATCATGATGCGATGAGATGGTATTTATAAAGTTACTAGTTTTGACTGATATGTGTATAAATTTTGACGTGAGATAATTTGAATAGCAAGATCGAAATGAAAAATTAATATATATGGCTTTCTTTTTTATTTTATTAAAGGTTGAATTGTTTTATAGCAACTTAATGAAGTTGTTCTGATCACCTGGACTGATTTAGTTTCTGATAATATTATGTAAGCATTATATAAAGTAAATAGAAATGAGAATGATGAGAGGTGTGATTGAATGGGTCTACTATGTGATGCTCCAAAAATTATACGAAGACTGTGTCTTGGATGAAAAATGTATCCTTTGGAGTATAGTTGTATTTGCGATCATGTTGGACCCAATTATTGTTGAATTTCGCAACTATTTACTGGTCATTTTGCACCCACTTTACCAAACCATTCTACGTATCTACATCTTTATCTCTCGATGAAAACATAACTACGCTACTCTAATTCGATTCACTCTCCTACTAAAACAGGACAAATAATAAGCAACATTTGCAAAAGAATTATTTCACCAATGCCCTTAAGTTGTAAAGTTTTAAACCCATAATCACCAACGCAAGCAATCCCACTAAGATAAGCAGCTGTAGAATTTTGTCCAGTGCCAACCCGAATTTTGTAGGCAATAAGCATTTTGGTTGCAACTATGATTGAAAGCAATTATAAGTTGTTTGAGTGAATCGGGCAATCTTCAAATTGATCTCATGACTATTCCTAATGTCTCAGAAGGTTCAAAACTACCAATTGTGTGATTTCATTGACCCAAATTGGAATGGTAAGAAAATGAAATACACAAGTACATCGGATGACCGTCTTGACGGTTTCCCTAAAAGTAAGTCTCCGTCAAAAATGCACTTTGAATAGAAGAGCTCACTTCGCGTAGTCGTGAAACACTTTACAGCTTTCTTCACAATTACTCCTTTTAATTAAAACTAACTAAATTCAAAGAAAATTTCAGCTTATAACCAGAATGAAATCTAAGGGAAAGACATTCAATCATGACCTTGCTCTTCTAGTCTATTGACTCTATCTTTCAACAGAACCAATTCTTTGATTCGATTCTAAATTATTCTCAGATGCTTGTATTGAACATTAATGCCTTACATTGATGAGCAGTAGATAGAAGAATTTCTTTGAAAAAAATCACTGTTAAGGGATAATTTGTAGTTCAAATTTTAAGTCTACTTGTGAGCGAAATATCTTGAATTTCCGGTTGGTCTCTATTACAGAACGCAAGAAGCCAATCAAAATCTCTGACTTAAAATCCGCAAAAGAGCTAATCAATAACAATTATTGTACGAGTCTATATAACAACATCATGCTTAAGATTTTGCTAAGTAATTGACTGTTTAGATGATCAACTCGTGATTTATCGAAGAGCAAAATCAAAAAAGAAGACTATAGGTGAAGGAGACCATGGGTTGGGTCAAACGCCACAATTCAAATTTTGTGTTGAGATTACAATGATAGCATGGTAAAATTTCTCTACGATCTTTTACTTCCTCTAGACTCCATTTTAGCGTTGTGACTGAATAAATAAATACATTTCTTATCTGAAGATGTTGCAACCTCTAACATGTAGGATATATGCAGCCATTTTCACATTTTACAATTCCAACCTAAAGATCTGGAGACAATAACTTAGGTAGCTCTTTGTATCATTGGAAATGTTTTTAATCTGTACAAAATTTTCTTTTCAAACTATATTCACAAATATATTTGTGTTTTGTGGATCTGTAGGCTTCTGAAGTTCTCAATAAATATTTTTCTCACTATCACGATTAACAATAGCAATTTTATGAAGTCCTTAATCTTTGAATTGGTTACAAGAAGCGAGAATATCCAGCTAGAATAATCTTCCAAATCTTGGTAACGACGGGATTTAAATAACTTTTCTACTTTTCAACTTTTCAATTCTCATTATTTGGTTAGTTCAGTGGGTAACGAAATTGAAATAAGGACAGATTTAAAAAGAGTTATAGAATCATAATACAATAGTAACGGTTGTATTATTTTTGAACGCTTAAACTAAGAGAACTAACATTGTGAGTATGAATAGCATTTCGGATGGAATTAACGACTCCATTAACCATTTCTGTTCTTTGGCGGAAATTATAAAAAGAGCATTACTACTACTAACAATAGTTCAAGTCTCGCTTTAGTCCAAGAGAATTATTTTGGACCCTTGAAATATCATATGATGAGAATCAGGAAGATGTCGAACTTTCATATTGTTCTTGATATTGAAGAAACCGTGATTAAAATGTTGAATACCAGCTGGAAAAAAGCAAGGTCAAACTTTTGGTGGTCAGTTTAAATTAGGTAACGGCCTCGATTTTATTCAGACTTTTGGCTGCAAAGTATCATCTTTACAGAATTGGGGTAACAGATCCGATATTAAAAGGTGATACAAAAGGTTTGTCTGGTATAAATTTAAAGGTGTGGACAATTCATTGATGCCTCTCGTAAAAAGTAATTACCCCTCTGTTAATCGAATTAGAAACTTCTCTCAAAATTAAAAGGATTCATTTTACTCAAATCCTAATGCATTAGATTAGTTCATATTTCTGAATTACAGCCTAACACACCGCTCTGAAAATTTCGAGCTCTTTATTTTCTATCACTACAAAGTATTCATTAAGAAGTTTGCAATCATCAATAAGGCTCAAGTTTGAGCCAAATGTTGACCAATATGGATTTCAGAGGTTATGGAAATATATGTAAGAACACTTTCAAAAGTTTAATCTGAGCTATTATAATTTTTTGCAATTTTTGAATTTTTTCGAATTTATTGCTTACTACCGCAAGTTAAATATTAAATTCTAAAGTGGGTATCAAGACCATACGTAATACATGTCAAATACTTGAGTAAAGGATTTCATTGAATTTCTGATTATACTGACATCTTCCTGCGGTCGACTACAATTCTCACTCAACCTTCATCTCACTACATAGCATACCTATTTATACTATTTAGCACTCGTGACATTTAAGGTTTGAACCATATAAACTATTAAGAATTTGCACTTTTTTCTATGCAGGTCATAACGCTCAATTTGGAATTAATGAACCTATTCTAGCTCAAATGGATAGAACTTTTAGCTTTGAGATACTTTCGCGGTCAAGATAGATGGTTTATACAATTTTCGCCTGTATTTTAAATGGATACAGGCTTTGATACAAATATAGGTAATATTATATTAGTATAAAAGTTTCAAGATGAAATTGGGGAGGGTATTTAGGTACTTCTTTCTCTAGTAAAGTTCAGTGAGAACAGTTGACTTTCCTCTTAGATTAGGATCCAAATAGAGCGTTGTAGGCTCGAGTTAGTCGATGTCCTATAGTTAAGTATGGTTGAGACCATGTGACCGCACAGTCATGTGACCTAATAACCATGTGACCAGTGAACCATGTGACCGGTGGACCATGTGACCCACTCCAAGGTTAGGAGCTATAATTAGAGGTTTAGTATTAAATTCGTTTAAATCTAAGTTTCGGTATTACAAAAATGCATTTGGTTTATTCGAAATAGATCGGGAAGATGTCGATTTAGTCATTTTAAAATCTGGGATAGGTGCAGGAATTTACTAATTTGATTATAACATTTGGAGAACTAGCTCCGGTGCCAGAAAAGAGTATGTATAATATAGATGTTGCTTGAATACAAATGTTACAAAAGAAAACTAGTTCTCGGACATATTACCGAGTATACTTTTTTGTGGATATAGGTAGGGCTATATTCGTCTTTGAAAGTATCAGTTTGATTGTGATCGTCTAATCGTGATACGTTTCACCTAAATGGACCACGATCATACGTCTCCGCCCTTTGAATCGACTTTCGTAGACCAAATTGCCACTCACAAAGTCAAATATGTCCCTAAATTTAAATTTCCACAGATCTGGCTGTGGTGTGGGAGCAGGAGGTATTAAACACCTAATGATTCCACTAGTAGCTAGCCTTACTCAATTATCACCAATTTGCACCTCTCATTGGTCATTACCTATTCCACGAGACGACTGAGAGTCCCATGTATGTTAACCTATATGGACCCCCAAGTCGTCTCACATTAGTCTTGACACGCCAAATATAATGCCAGTGTATAGCAGGAGTAGACAGGTATATACGATTTGAAAATCATATCATTAAATATCATGGTCCATGTGTTCTATAGGATTATATGCGAAAAGTTTGATTTCGAACAATTTTCGAATTCGCGGCCATTTCA
>JAJLZT010000032.1:0-28187 GCA_030572295.1 Glucitozyma multigemmis | reverse complement strand
ATGAACCTGAGTGAAAATCGGGTCACATGATCAAAAATTAACTATGGGAGCCAACTTTGATTGGCTCTGAAACATGGGGTTTTTAACTTGAGGCCTCAGCTAAAATTTGAGGATGTATATTGATGGCTAGTTTGTCATAATTCCCACTTCATTACGCGGCAGTAGTTGATAGACGAGAGTAAAGTTGCAATAACCCGTCTACATAGTTAAGCAAAAATTGCATTTAGCGAGCAATTACAACTGAACCTTGGGGAATTTTGCCAGTTTTAAAACTTTGGTATAAAATTTCAAAAAAGCACTACCAATGGCCAACAGTACGACCTACCAACTCCTTTTGTTGTTGAGTTGTAGGCCATCTAAAACGTCGTGTACATGATAAAATAGAGTGATCCTGCACCAAACTTGTGCGATTTGATAGGTTTTGCTCAACTTTCGAGCGATCGTAACCTCCCCCCATATGAAATGGCCGCGAATTCGAAAAGTGTTCGAAATCAAACTTTTCGCATATAATCCTATAGAACACATGGACCGTGATATTTGATGATATGATTTTCAAATCATATATATTTGTCAGCTCTTGCTATACACTGGCATTATTTTTGGCGTGTCAAGACTAATGTGAGACGAATTGTGGGTCCATATAGGTTAGCATACATGGGACTCTCAGTCGTCTCGTGGAGTAGGTAATGACCAATGAGAAGTGCAAATTGGTGAGACTTGAGTAAGGCTAGCTATTAGTGGAATCATTAGGTGTTTAGTACATCCTGTTCCCACACCACAGCCAGATCTGTGGAAATCTAAATTTAGGGATATATTCGACTTTGAGAGTGGCAATTTGGTCTACGAAAGTCGATTCAAAGGGCTGAGGAGGAAACTTCTCGCTTATGCAACCTAATTGTACCGCGATTAGACGATCGCAACCAAACTGATACTTTCAAAGACGAATATAGCCCTAACTATATCCACAAAAAAGTATACTCGGTAATATGTCCGAGGACTGGTTTTCTTTTGGGACATTTGTATTCAAGCAACATCTCTATTATACATACTCTTTTCTGGCACCGGAGTTTGTTCTCCAAACGTCATAATCAAATAAGTAAATTCCTGCACCTATTCCAGATTTTAAAATGACTGAAATTACATCTTCCCAATCTATTACGAATAAACCAAATGCATTTTTGGAATACTCAAACTTAAATTCAAATGAATTTAATACTAGATCTTTAATTCTAGCTCCTGACGTTGAAGTGGGTCACATGGTCATCTCGTCACATGGTCTACTAGTCACATGGTCTATTGGTCACATGTTTCAAGGTCACATGGCTTTAGGTCACATGGCTTTAGGTCACATGGTACAGTGCTACCTTAATTATAGGACATCGACCAATGACAACCTTACACGGACCCAGAGACAATCAAATGCTCAGTTAGACCTTGAATTGAGTTTGAAGAACGTACTGTGACTACCTATTATTGAAAGATGAACAATGGGGGTAAAGAATGGTCAAGCCAAACTCATGAAAGACTCTTATTATAAAACTATATTTTGTTGAATGTTGCAAACCTGTATATAGTAAGACCCTAAGATTGAGTATGTATCAAGGTAACTGAATATATGAGTATTGAGTAGCAAAAAAAGAGAGAACAATTTATAAAGAGCTACTCAATTGGCGTAAAATAAACTTAATATTGTCCTACTTTTGAAATATCATATTCATTTGAATAATAAATGTTTTAATTGGTTCTCAATCACATGCTTATATACAAGTCTTACAATTCAGAAGCCTATGATTCGCGAAATCAATGAAGAGGAGAGATGAGTGTGAAAGAGGAAAGAAGTTGAAAAATGAGGATTTTGAGAAAAGAAAAAAAGATGGACATATAAAGAGTCACCTTTTAGTTTGAATACAACTCTCAGATTTTTTTCAATACTCTCCCTCTCCTAATTTTCATCTTTTCTCCCCATTTGACATCTGATTTTCTTTTTTTACGTGTACATTCCAAAAAAAAACTTTAGTTATATATAATCAACGAATGCCCATTTTTGTCTCACTCTATCTGTAACACTTCAACATGGAAGCCTTTACCAAAATCTCTATGAATGTTTGTCCATTCGTCAAAGGATCTTCTATACAATCGATGAAACAAATATCATCAACATCATCTTTGGCAATTCAAGCAAAGAAATGTCCATTTATGTCAATGGCCATTCAACAAAGAGAATATAGTTCAGCTTCAAAACCAAATTTTGCTCAATCTGCTCTTTCAAATTCAAAATATTCTTATCAATCTTTCAATTTGACTCAATCACAAGTGAATTTAAAAGATTCTGCTTTTGATTATAAAGGATTTGTCGAAACTGATTTAAATAAAAAGAGAAGAGATAAATCTTATAGATATTTTAATAATATAAATAGATTAGCACAAGATTTTCCAAATGCTCATTTAACAAATGAATCTGAAAAAGTTAGTGTTTGGTGTTCAAATGATTACCTTGGTATGAGTAAGAATCAAGGTACAATCAATGAGATGAAGCGTGTATTGGATAAATACGGTTCAGGTGCAGGAGGGACTCGTAATATAGCTGGTCACAATCAACATGCAATTGCTTTAGAAAGTGAATTAGCTTTATTACATAAACATGAAGCTTCATTAGTATTTTCTTCTTGTTTTGTCGCTAATGATGCAGTTTTAAGTTTATTAGGACAAAAAATCAAAGATTTAGTTATCTTTTCAGATGAATTGAATCATGCTTCAATGATTCAAGGTATTCGTAACTCAAAAGCAAAGAAACATGTTTTCAAGCATAATAATCTTTACGATTTGGAGGCAAAATTGGCAATGTATCCAAAATCAACACCAAAATTGATTGCATTTGAATCCGTTTATTCAATGTGTGGATCAATATCACCAATTGAAAAAATTTGTGATTTAGCAGAAAAGTATGGAGCAATGACATTTTTGGATGAAGTTCATGCAGTTGGTATGTATGGTCCTCATGGTGGTGGTGTAGCTGAACATTTAGATTTTCAAACTCATTTAAAAACTGGAATTTCTTCACCAAATTCTAATACTGTAATGTCAAGAGTTGATATGATTACTGGTACTTTAGGTAAAGCATTTGGATGTGTTGGTGGTTATATTACTGGTAAATCATCTTTAATTGATTGGATTAGATCATATGCACCAGGATTTATCTTTACAACTTCATTACCACCATCAAATATGGCTGGTTCAAGAAGCTCAATTCGTTATCAAAGATCAACCTTAAATGATCGTATCTTACAACAAAAGAATACAAGATATGTTAAAGATAATTTAAATGATATTGGTATCCCAATCATTCCAAATCCTTCCCATATTGTACCAGTTTTAATTGGAAGTGCTAGTCAAGCTAAACTGGCTTCTGATTTATTATTACATAAGCATAATATTTATGTGCAGGCTATTAATTATCCAACAGTTCCAATTGGTGAAGAAAGATTAAGAATCACCCCAACTCCAGGTCATGGTCCAGAAATTTCACAAAAGTTGATTTCATCAATTGATTCCGTATTTAAAGAGTTGAATTTACCAAGAATTAATGATTGGGCCGAAAGAGGTGGAATGTGTGGTGTTGGAGATTTTGAAGCTAAAAAAGTTGAACATATTTGGACTGATGAACAATTGAAATTGTCAGATGCTGATTTGAATAAAAATGTATTTGATCCAATTGTCAACCCAATTGGTGTTAGTAGTGGAGTTATGGTTAACTAAACACTATGATCTTTTACTTTTGAAATCAAATTGTTTGTCTGCGTTTTAAGTTCATTGTCTATACTTATAGCGTAATTTGAAATTTCCCTTTGGGATAATATATGAGAGTTGAAATTTAATGTAGATTGAAATTGGTGAGTCTTTAAGTGGAGTAGATGAGCTTAAAGAGTATCAGTATATTGCTCTCATTCGACGATGTAGAAAATTAATTGGGAATTTCTTGGAGAATTTTGGATTTGATTCTTGGGAGTAACTTGCCTAGTTAATCTATATCAAAGTTGACCAATTCTACACAGATGAAGTATGGGTTGAAGCATCTCCATGTAATGTCTTTTTGTCGCATTCTTCAGGTCTGACTTTATGTAGCCTCAAATGTCTCTTATTATGTCGCTCTATCTAGCTTGTCGCACCTATTTGCAACGCGATTTCATAAACAAACACAAACTCATCACTTCACCACTATATCAATCTACTACCAAACTTCAAAATGATTTCAGAAAGAAGTCAAATCATTGAATCATATATCAATGATTACATAACATCATTACTACTACCGAATCAACCAACTGAATCAAAATCTTCAATATTAAAAGAAATCACTACTTCACTACTAACATCATCAACATCATTACCATCACTTATCAAATACAAATCTTATTTTAAACCAATCAACTTTGATCAATTGAACCAATTCATACTAAAGCTACTAAAGTTCAAATCCATAAACGAAATCTTTAATTATCTAACCTTCCTTAAAGCTTTAGAATCAAATAATGGATCATCATCAATACTTCCTCTAAGTAGTGAAATATCAATACAATCATCACCATATAGAACAGAAATAACATCTTCTTTAACCTCAAATAAGCTTAAACAAGAGACATTATTACCTTATTTATCATATAGTTTATTAGGATTAGACTCAAAATTCATTTCTTTTAAAGATAAAGATAATGAACTCAGTGTAGAATTACCAAAGAGTTTGGAGTTTGGTGATTATCAAATCTTAGAAGAGATCATTGAAATTGGTTTATTATATAAGAAATTGAATGAGAAAATTGGACAAAGAATAGAAACATCACAATTTCATGACGTTGATATACAACAGATCTCCCCAATTCATAAGGCATTTTATCGTTATTTGATACCACAATTGAATCAATATGTTAATTTTATAAATAATCTTCCTTATACATCATTAATATCAACACTACAATTAATACAACCTTACATAATCAATCTTAGACTTTATCATTATTTAAATCAAGAATCATTAAAATTGAATGGAATACTGTTTTTATTATTGATTTATAAACTTCAACAATTTGGTGATATCTCAATTAGAAGTTTAACATCAACAATATTTGACCTAATCAAGTTACCTTATTATGAAATTATAGAACATTGGATTATACAGGGAGATCTAATAGATAATTGTAATGATTTTTTTATCAAATTCGATACCGAAAAGACAAATTTTCATGATATAATTCAATTTAATAACGAAATGATACCAGAATTTCTATGTGAGACAAAAGCTTTAACTAAAGAAATTGGTTATAAGATCTATCAAATAGGGAAAATGATGATTTACCTTAAAAGATATTGTAAAAAATTGGAATGGTGTAATGATTATGTAATGAAATATGGGAATAAAGCTTTTAAAAGTACAAATGAATTTATAGATTTGATTGAATCTCAATATAAAGATTGTCTAATTGAGTTTACAAATCAAATAGAGAAAGAAGAGATCTTTATACATCTACTTAATATCAAAAAGACAATGTTAATGAGTCAAAATGATTTTATAGATAACTTGTTATCGAATGGTTATGAACTATTTAATGAAGCAGCTTTCCAATTAACTTCAAATCAACTTACAAAAATTCTTTTTAAAAGTATAGAGAAGTCATCAATCAACTCACAGATTATAAAACAAAGACTTGATGCAAGAATGTTGGACCTTAACCATGGGAATATTGGTTGGGAAGTGTTTACAATTGAATACAAGATCAATGATTTATCTATAAATCAGATCTTGAATCACAATAATGAGTTGATAAATTATTTAAAGATGTTTAACTTTTTATGGAAGATCAAATCTATTGATTTCATGTTAAATAGGAACTTTTTGGACTGTTGTAATATTTATAAACAAGATTTAAGAAAGGTCAAAGGTGGTATTTTGTGGTTAATCAAGAAGATAAAGATTATAAATATAATTAGGAATGATTATATAAGCTTTTTCAAGAGTTTGATTAGTTTTATAAGCTTTGATATTATAGAAAGAAGTTTTAAAGAGATGATATTGAAGAAATTGTTTAAAGGAGATAAAAAGACTGGAAGACTATTGGAGATAATGGGTAAAAATAATGTGTTCAAAACTGTTGAGGTTGAAGATATTGAACAGAATTCTTTAATGAATTTACTTACAATAGATGAACTTATAGGAATTCATTCTCAATTTTTACTCAAGCTTACTGAACATAGATTATTTGATGAAGGTGTCATAGGGAAAGTATCTGGTAGAAGTTATATATCTATTGTTTATGAAATATTTGAAATTGTTATGAAATTTGTCAAAGTTTCAGAGGAATTAAATCTGTTGATTTGTTCCTATGTTTCAATTGTATATATTGGTAATGAAGATGACGATATGATGGATATTGGAGAAGTTGAGGAATTGATTAGGAAGTTGATTGGGGGAGTTAGGGATGATTATGGGGGGTTTGGAAAGTTGAGGGAGGAGATTAGGGGAGATTTGAGGTATGATGGGGGTGTTCAAATGAGTGTCTAAGTAGTACATGAGCTCAGCGAATGTACTCATGGGTGGTAATTGGTCTAGAGGTGTTAATGAGCGCAGTGAATGTGCTAGTGGGTGGAAATTGGTCTATAAATGTACATGAGCTTAGCGAGTGTACTCATAAAAGGTCAAACTCAAACTCATTGACATAAGCGAGTCTGTTTACTCATATACCAGTGAGATGTCAAACTAAAACATATTGACACATCCTAAACAAACCAAAACCTATTGTATATAAACTTCATCACTCAAACAGTATATATGAAAAGATACAATCCACCTTTAATGATAGCTTAATAACACTAGAAGAGCCGAAAGCTTTATAATTAATCACTGTATTAATACACTGGCATGTGTTCAATTGAGTTAACAATATCAAAAGAACATGTGTTGATACAACGAATGATCTTAGCAACCAAAGCAATAATGTGATGATTAACTAAGTCCATAACTTCAAAGCAACATCCAAACAGGTGTCATATCTCCTTATTAGCCGACATCATTTGAGCATTAATCAGGTGTGTAGATTTCAATTTACACCTTCATCTACACCCGCATCTATTGTCATCTCATTTCATCTCATATCAACGAATCAGAATTAGCAAAATGAGAGATTAGAGAATTATTAGTAGGAAACATTATTATCCTAGCTGAAGAAAGAAGGCGCCGGTAGAAGCCATGCTTTATATATAAAAAGATCTACTATGAATTTCCAGACTTGAGTTCTAAAGTCTCTCCCGAAGACTGTTCCAAAGACTGCGAAATTTCTAATTCTACCCCACAAATCAAAAAAACCTCTTTTAGCAAAAACCTCTTATAAATATCACTTTGCCTTTAACTCCTACATCACCACTATCTTCATATCCTCATTGACCCCAATTCTTCAATTCTACATTAATTTACGTCACAACCTCGGTTAATCACACACAATCTCAAAGTATATAAGAGATGGCCATTCCCGCGATTTTTCAGATATTCCCCAGATTTCAAGTATGGACGAAGTTGATAGTGCTTTAGCAGATAATTTAAAAAGTTTTGCATCAGGAGGTTTTGGTGGTATTTGTGCTGTTATAACAGGACATCCATTTGATTTAGTAAAAGTTCGTTTACAAACTGGTTTATATAATTCATCAATTGAATGTATAAAGACTACATTAGTTAAAGATGGATTACCAGGATTTTATAGAGGTGTTTTACCACCATTAATTGGTGTAACACCAATGTTTGCTGTTTCATTTTGGGGTTATGATGTTGGTAAAAAAATTGTTGGTAATATTACAAAAAAACCAAGTTCAGAATTTACTATAAGAGATATTTCAACTGCTGGGTTTATATCAGCTATACCAACGACTTTAGTTGCAGCACCTTTTGAAAGAGTTAAAGTTATGATGCAAATTCAAGATTCTGCTAAAAAATCATCAATGGGTTCAGTTATTGCTGAAATGTATAGAACTGGTGGTATTAAATCTATTTTCAAAGGTTCAGCAGCAACTTTAGCAAGAGATGGACCAGGTTCTGCATTATATTTTGCTACATATGAATATTTAAAACAAAGATGGTCAACACCTGGTGAATCTATAAGTTTAACTGCAATTACAATGGCTGGTGGATTTGCTGGGGTTTCAATGTGGTTAGGAGTTTTCCCAATTGATACGATTAAATCAACTCAACAATCATCAAATGTAAGTATTTCAATTGTTACTGCAACAAAGAATATTTATGCAAAAGGTGGTATTAAAGGATTTTTCCCTGGTGTTGGTCCTGCTTTAGCAAGAAGTTTCCCAGCAAATGCTGCGACGTTTTTAGGTGTTGAATTGGCAAGAAATGCTTTAGATAAGGTTGTATAAGTGGGATGATCAGCTAGTCTGATGAAGATAAATCTATAGATTATTTATACTAAAATTTAAGCTTGTAACGAGCTAAGCGAGTTACAAGTGAGTAAAATATCGAATTTAGATTGTGACTAGCGAAGTCAGTTACAAGTGAGTAGAAAATCTAATCTTTGAGCTTGAAACGAGCAAAGCAAGTTACAAGTAATTACAGCGACAGAGTATGGAACTCGCTTCGTCTGTTACAAGTGAGCATAAAATACAATTTACTTGTGATGGGAGAGTAGACTATTTGCTTGTGAGTGCGAGGTGAGTTGCAAGCGAAAAGAAGTAGCGAGTGATATTATAAAAAGGCTCTTATTTTACCTGGTCAATATAAGTATAAATATTGCAAAATTTGCTCAACTTTTTCCCTTCTTTCATTTCAATAATTCTGGTTTCTTACACAAAAACAACTCTATAACCAGGTCAAAATAAGTAAATTGTTGAATACATATATCCAAAAGTACATTATAAGATCAACACTAGTGGTGAAGTAACTTATTAGTCGTATATATAAAAAGCATTAAGTCAATCAAATCCTTACACCAGTTCTACAAACTTGCTAATTTTCGTGTACAGTCCAAAACTTGGCTTATCTAAATGTCGCATATTTAGTCAAATAAAGACAAGAGATAGAAAGTGGAAAATAGTGATAAAGAAGTAAAAAGAAAGTATTATGTATTGATAAAATTTTAAGTAAACTTAACATAAAATTGTTATTGATCAATTTTATATCCAAATAATACATTTCTACAGTCGCTCTCTAATCTTTGCGACATACGACATTTTTGTCGATATCTCGCCCACCCTCAACACCTTTGATCACCACTTCATCAACAACTTCAATCATGTCATTATCTGATGATCAAGTTAATACAGAACTTCGTAAAATGAAAGCTTTCATTGAGAAAGAAGCTCAAGAGAAAGCAAAAGAAATCAAATTGAAAGCTGATGAAGAATACGAAATTGAAAAAGCTTCAATTGTTAGAAGTGAATCATCAGCAATTGATTCCTTATTTGATCAAAAGTTAAAAAAAGCTTCATTAGCTCAACAAATTACAAAATCTACCATCAACAATAAGACCAGATTGAGAGTTTTGGCAACAAAAGAAGAAGTTTTAGAAGAGATTTTTGAAGATTCCTTGAAAGAATTAAGTACTATATCAAAGGATTCAGCGAAATATAAACCAATCTTAACTGGTTTGATTGAAGAAGGATTTTTAGCTTTATTAGAAAGTAAAGTCATTTTAAAAGTTCGTGAAGTTGATGTTGATATTACTAAAGAAGCTGCAAAAGAAGCTGCAAAAGAATTTACAGACAAGGCTAAATTTGATATTGAATTTGAAATTAGTGATGAATATTTAGATAAATCAAGTCCAGGTGGTGTTGTAGTTACAAACGAAAATGGTAAGATTGTTGTTAATAATACATTAGATGAAAGGTTGAAATTATTGAATGAAGAAGCTTTACCAGGGATCAGATTGGAATTATTTGGAATTTCAAAACTGAGAAAGTTTTTCAATTAGAGGTACAATATCTACGAATACTATGACCGGAGCTTATAGTGTGAGTAAGATGGAGCTTATAGTATGAGTATGTGGAGCTTATAGTATGAGTAGGTGAAGCTTTTAGTATCAATTATAATTAGGTAAATTTTCAATTCCACGTATCAAGATGATTAATCAAGCTTGTAGTACGAGTTATAGTCACAATTAACAAATTTTCAGTATGTTTGTTATGTAAATATATTTGGTATTGATTACCTGAATTAGAGATTTTGAAGGGAACAGTCGAATAAATAGAATGAATGAGGATGTAGTAGCAGTGGCGGTAGCAGTTGCAGTAGCAGTAGCAGTAGTGGTGATTTAGTAAGATCACTTTCTCGTAAAACTTCATAATAACATGGTTTGTTATCACGAGCAAAGTACAAATCCATAGATGTTATCAATAAGGTAAGAATTTTATTGATCTCCTTCTTCCACTTCTCTCGTTTTTAAGAAGCTCGTGAATTTGTATTTTGTGAATGTTTAGGCATGTTTGATCTTCCAATACAACCATAGTAAGTTCAGATTGCTTGTATTGACTAATGAACTAAATGGTTTGTATTGCGCTTCTTATCAAGCGTAAAAGAACTACTTACATGTCTTGAACTTCTCTTATTCTATCAATTTACTTCTCATTTGTACTAGTCCCAAAACACAAGTCAAGATATGATTCATCTAAAGATCAGACGCTTCTATTTAAATAGTAAATACATACTTCAAGTAAAACTTGAAAGTCCTATTCTTAATCTTTTGAGGAATAAAAGCTGAATGAACTTCTTTGTTACCAGCTTTACTCATGATGATACTAATCTAGACTACATCTTTTGGTGAAACAATTAAAAGCCGTAATAGTATGAGGTTTACTGAAAGGACTTGAAAGACAACTTTTCTATTTTATCAGTGTGATAACTTTTGGATCAATTATCAAAGCTTCAAAAATGTCATCATTATTGATTTTGAATCTATTCAAGTACCGTTTTTCTCTTCGCTTGCGAACTATAGCGAATCCATATTTATTCTCTCGCTTTTGTAGTTCCCTTCAAGACTAAACTACTCTATTCCACCTTCATGCTTACAGTTAGTTGTAACTTAGCCTTCCTTTCAATTGAAATTCAACCCCTAGGACCTAGACATTTTGTTATAGCTCAAAGTAGTGCTCGATATCATCGTTGCATCTTTTGATTCAACCGTATAAAAAAAATATCAATAAGTAACTAGATTAAGTAGTGGGATGATGAAATACATACTCTCTTCCGTAATGAATGTCTTGAATCAGTTTTCCTAGTGTCTACATTTTCAAATCCATATTATCTTAGAATCGCCCTTGTCTGCATAATTTTCTTCAACTTTTCCATTTATGTTCCTTCGTGCTTCAAATTTGTTTCGAATTTGTATTCAAAATGAAATTTTGTATGAATTTCTGCATCATCCAAATTTTGTTTTTTAGGTTTTCTTCGGAACGATTATTTTCAGTGTTATTACAAGTCTACTTCAGAAAGTTGCATTATTATAATTGATGTCGCTTTTTCGAATAATTACACTTTTATTTTCATGTGTGTCGTTATAAAATTCTTTGCAGCCATTTATTTTTATGTAAGTCGTATCTCAATTTTTTATAGCTATTTATTTTTCTAACTGATGCATATATTTTTATTTCAAATACATATTTTTTGCGGTGGCGTCTTTCTGGGATTTTGCAGCCAATTATTTTCTGTCATGTCGTTTCTGTCATGTAGTTTTTGGCAGGCCGTTTCTCTTATGCCGTTAAATAATTTGCAGCTTATCGTTAAATTGTCTGATTCGTATGAACATTCCTACAGTTAAATATTGAATTGATTAGATTACAAATATAGGGTAAAATCTCAAAAATGAGAATATTTGAAGATCGGTTTTCGAATCAAATAGCGGGCCATACTGTTTGAAAAATAGTTTTGCAGCATTTCTAATAAATCATCAATTTGAAAGTCTTAACCTTCTTCTCTCACTAAATTCTCATTTGTTAAGAGAACTTATGTTTGATTATCTAATATGAATTTCGTAAAGCTCATTGAGTCAGATCACAAAACTTAAATGGCGAAAGTAAAAAGCCACTAATCTAAAATTTGAGAATCCCTTCCTCTACAATGCTATGAGGTCATACTTGGCCTAAATTTTATATATAGCACGAGAATAATGTCTTGCGATATACAAATCCTGAGTGAAAGATCTGGATTCTTTGTCTCTTACTCTGTCCGTTCAAAAATCGGAAAAAAAAGCCTGAGAGTCAACGTTCCAAATTACAGCTTAGCTATTAGTTATTGTGTTACTTGATATCTCTCATTGTAAACCAATTTTTGCTTGAATTGCGAAACCTATTTCTTACAAAATTCTTAGTCTGAAATACTGTAGCACTTTCCGGTATCAAATGCATATTTCAAGTTCGCAACCTCTTTTTTGAGCAATGTCAAATAGAATCAGGGTACAATTGAGCCAAACCTCGCTGACGATATTCCGTTCCAGTATTATGAGTGGATGTATCTGTTAAGAGCTTTGAAGTTTTACTTACTGATTCAAACCCTCATCGAAATTAATTTCTCTTCCTTTTACACTGAAAGCTGAAAATTATAGTTGTATGACTTTCTTGAAAAAATGAAAAAATGAAAATAAATTACAAAAATATTTAAAGCTAACATGAGAAATCAAAAATTAAGGCTAGATGATTGATAGCAATTAGCATTATATTAAAAGTCTGTATACTCAACTCGTTTCGAGAGAAATGGTAGGCTATCAAGAGCCTATAATAGGATGTGTCGATCACATGACTAATTCTCATTTTGAATCGAGAATCCTATCGCGATTTCGAAAACACGATAGAGTAAGGTCCACAAACTATGGTACAAAAGAGGAGACAATTTCAAAAAAGATTTTGCAGCTAATCCTGTGAGCTTAAAATCAGAATACAATTTCACGTCAACAAGGAATAAATTGAATTGGTATTAGCTGAGGTAATAGAACTCTCAAAGGTTCTGTCAAAACTGATTTTTTGGAAAATTTACAAGTTGATTGATTTTCTTGATGACCAACAAAGAGACGTCAGATTAAAAGAAGAGTTGAGTAGAAAGCAAGGACCTATGTTAGACTTGCTGAGAGTGAAACTAATTTTACCGATTAAAACACAGCTATAAAACTGCGTAAGCTTTTTAATGAGATTAATTAAATTGCAACATTTGCAACCAGTACTGTATGAAAAATTCAGATATAGATAAGAACTGATGAGAGGTAGCCAGCCGAAAGAAACCAGAGACTGTAACTTGAAACAGTCTTAATAGCTAAGCTATATTGAAGCAACTGAAATTTTTTGTTTCGAATTATCTAGTTATCACTTACATTTCTTATCTACTTCATGTATATAAAAAACGTGAAGACAGAAGCCATAAAATAGAGGAGCGGGTTAGATATGAGATAGTAATAACTAGATTTGATATGAACAGTTTAAAGATCTTCTTTCTCTTATATTTGTAACCATGACATACTTTTCAAATCCTAATTTCAGCTTTAAGATGTGTTGCATAGTAGTGTAAGAAAAGAAGAATTTGAGTCAGAAAGATGATCTATGTAAAGTGTTAAGAGCCAAATACTTTCAAAAAAAGTCCCAAATTGAAGAAGAATCAAGTCCAATATATCCCCCCTACTCTAATAATCTGACTTTTACATCTCAAACCTCCATTCTACCCCCATTCATCTTATCTCTATCAAAAAGTTGATTTTCGCAGTCGCGGTCCTCTAACAAAAAGTCAAAAACCTGAGATTTGAGATATCTCTACAAACTCATATCATCCTTCACACTCCTTATCTATAATGCCTTCTCATGATCCAGTAGTACTAAAACTACCATTTTATACTTTAAAACTATCTATATTACGTTATATCACCTTTATCATTTTAGGTATATCATTACTTTGGCCATGGAACTGTTTCTTATCAGCATCAGCATACTATTCTGATAGGTTTTCAAATTCACCAAAACTTATCAAGATCTATTCATCGACAATGATGACAGTTTCAACTATTGGTCTGTCTATTTTCAATTATTACCTTTCACAACGTCAAATCAATGCAAATTATAACAAAAGAGTTACTATTGGGTTAGTATTGACGATTTGTGTTTTCATTATAATGGCAATCACTTGTATTTCAAATTTCTTCATAGCTATGAATGACTTTGTATTCTTCTCTTTATTGATCTTGATGATTTTTGTATCAGCTATATCAACATGTCTTGCTCAAAATGGTACAATGGCGATTGTAAATGTTTTAGGTGAAATTTTTGCAAACGGTGTTATGGTTGGTCAAGCAATAGCTGGTGTTTTACCAGCATTATCGTTAATTTTATCTATTTTACTTATTGATAAACCTAACAAAATTAACTCTATTGAGAAGAATTATGGTGTTTTCATTTATTATATAACTTCGAGTTTAATCTCTAGTTTATCATTAGCTTTGTTATATTGGATCAATAGAGTTGATGGTTTGAATGAAGGCTATGAAGAATTAGATAGTGAAGAGATAGTTACAACTACTCCTAAAACTATGACAAATGATACAATAGAACAAATTACTTCATCTCCATCTCATGTCCCTTTTGGTTTACTTTGGTCAAAACTAAAATATATTGTACTGACAATATTCTTAACTTTTGGTATTACGTTAATATTCCCTGTTTTTGCTTCAACAATTGAGTCAACTCATTCAGACTCAACAAACATCTTCTTTCAAAAGAAGCTTTTCATTCCATTTATCTATTTAGTTTGGAATTCGGGTGATCTTGTTGGTAGAATCATGTGTGGAATTCTACCATTTATAAAGATAAAATACCCTAGAACTCTTTTGACCTATTCAATAAGTAGATTGTTATTTATACCATTATTTTTAACTTGTAATTTACATGGGAAAGCTTTGGTTCAATCTGATTTATGGTATATTTTGATCCAATTTGCATTTGGTTTTTCAAATGGTCAATTATGTACTTCGAGTTTCATGATTGTGGGTGATTATTGTGATACTGAAGAAGAAAAACAAGCAGCTGGTGGGTTTACAACGGTGTTTTTAAGCACTGGATTAGCTTTTGGTGCTATATTAAGTTATGGAATTGTTTTAATAACCTAAGTTTCCCGAGAGACTTTGAGCAAAGAAGATGAATTAACTACAAGATCTATCTTACATAAGTATATAGCTATATATCAAGTTCCTCGGATATGTCTGGGCATGGTGCTATAATAGATTCACTAGAGAACTAGACAAACTCTTAAGAGACGAACTCATATTCTGAATGTTGAGCGCAAACCTTACATTGTGGTAGCTTCCTCAAGCAGATGTAATCTTTTTGGACGGACTACTCTAATTCAACTACAAACACTAATGTAACCAGATTCAGAGTCATGGCCATGAAATATGATTACTGATATGGTATTCGTCAAAACTATGTCTTATTTTATCAACAGGTTTACCGAAATACTTTTTTGTCCTTTGAAAATGCTTCGAAGTGAAGCTACCACATACAACTATTTTACATCAATCTATAACTAAATCAATTTACTGGACACTTATTTCATTACTACTCATAATCATACAAACTTACATCCATCAATTATAACGCCCTCTTTCTCCCTATGTCTTCAATAAATATCTTGTCTTGACCTTATATTTTGCACCCAGAATGTCGCATTATGTCGATTATAACTCAGCCTAACATCACCACTTAATCATGTCATTTTGGGAGAACAACAAAGGTACATTTAAATCCGTTGGTGTTGCCACCGTTAAAGGTGTAGGCAAAGGAGGTAAGGCATTAGGTAAAGCTGGTGTCTCGGCTTATAAAAATCATGAAAATAAAGGATCATCTGTGTCACAAGAAAAGGCAGAAACCATATCCTCACCGGTTAATCCAATCCCAAAACAGAACCTCGGAAGTTTACCACCTCCACCAAGAAGAACGTTGGATCTGCAAGCTTCAGCAGGACAAGTTGGTTATTTAGGAGGTCAATTGAATCAACAATATCAACAACCTCAAATTCAAGCTCAGTATGAACAATTCCAACCTCAACTTCAACAAAACCAAGCTATAAATTACCAGCCACAACCAACTCAACAACAACAACCAATGCAGCAATTTCAAAACACAGATCCTCAGCAGCAAGTGTATTCTACGCCACAACAAGTTGCTCAACCAGCTCCCCAATATCAACAACCTCAAGTTCAACCACAAGGAATTCAACCACAAGCTCCAGCATATCAGCAAACACCAACTTCTACGTATCAGCAACCGCAAGCTTCACCTTATCAACAACAACAACAACAACCACAAGCTCTACAATTTCAACAAGCTCAGGGCCAATCTCAGGGCCAAACCCAAGATCCACCACCAATTACCTTTGCTCAATTACAAGCTGGGGTTTCTCAAGCGAAACAACTGCCCTTTTACCTGGCAATTTCATCCCAAGTCAAAAAGGAATACAACCAATTTCAACAACAACAAGGGCAACAACAAGGGCAACAACAAGGGCAACAACAAGCTCAAGGTCAGATGCAAGCTCAAGGTCAGCAACAAGTGGCTAATCCTCAAATAAATATAGGCCAGGCTTTGTCCCTGATTGGCTCTTATTTACAACCCCAAGGACAACAACAACCTCAACAACCGCAGCAACCTCAACAACTTCAACAACCTCAACAACCTCAACAACTTCAACAACCTCAACAACCTCAACAACCTCAACAACCTCAACAACCTCAACAACTTCAACAATTTCAACAACCTCAACAACAATTCCCCTCCAATTTCGCCCCAGGACAAGGACAATTTGAACAACCTATCCAACTGGCTCAGCCAATTCAACAAGCTCAACCACCCCAATATGGTCAACCCACAACTACTTCCCAATATGGCCAGCCATTTGTCCAGCAACAACAAACTCAACAAGCAAATACTCAGCAGCTCCCCCCAGTTCCAATTCGAGAACCAGTACCATTACCAGTTAGTTCAGAACCAATACTTGTGCCCCAGAATGCTACTCCACAAGTCTTTTCTCCGCCTCAGACTCAAGAACCAGGTCCAAAAAAGTACCAGCCAAAAACTCAGCTAAGTGATCCAACTTCATTTGCTCCACCTCCAATTCATGTCAATCGCGGAGCTTCAAGTTCAAAGACAGAGAAACCAAATGCACCACATAAACCAACCAAACCGGTAAAGATAAATCAATCTCAGGTGAACAATCCACCACCACCGATTCGTCTTAGTCTGAATGATTCTTTACCAAATCCTGAAAGTTTTGCTCCACCGCCTCGGTCTTATCCAAATGCTTCACCTCCGAAACCACAAAGAAGTTCCAGTAATCAATTGCCTACTTTACCTCCTAGAACTTCTGTCACAAATTCACCAGCACCTCCGGTGGTAAAAGCTCCTCCACCAAAACCGACAAGAAAACCTAAAATTAATGAATCATCGCCCAACCCACCACCAAATCCACCAAATTATTCAGAGTCCGATCCAATGGGTGTCAGTCCGAGTGGAAACTCTAATGCTACGCCGAATTTTGCAGCTGAAATTGCTTCAAGATTGACCTTAAATGATAAATCAAAACCAGAGATCAAACCGCAACTGCTTCAAGAGAGCAAGGTAAAACCACCTCTTCCTAAGAAGTTAGCTTCACCACCACCAGTAAAAGGAAAACCAAGTCATTTAAATAATGTCAATGTAACAAATGAAAGTTCAGCGACATTACCTGTCAAAAATCTGCCATCTCCAGGTTTGAATCCTTCAATAAGGCAAATTCCATCACTCAAACCGGTTAAACCAACTCCGTTAAAAAAACCCACTCCAATTCAACTGCCTCAAAACACGAATCCCTCTCCACCACCTCCACCCCCACCAAGAAATTACTCGAGACAAACGGTACCTATTCCAGCTGGTCCACCATCTTTTGACTTGGAACTTTCTTCTGGTTGGTTTTCTAATCTTGAAACATTACCGAAAGATCTTCAAGGACTTAATTTTTCAACCTCACATGAATATTCCACTTTTGGTAATATAAG
This sequence comes from Glucitozyma multigemmis, assembly GCA_030572295.1. Classification (NCBI taxonomy): domain Eukaryota; kingdom Fungi; phylum Ascomycota; class Pichiomycetes; order Serinales; family Debaryomycetaceae; genus Glucitozyma; species Glucitozyma multigemmis. The sequence continues at coordinate 10,146 of JAJLZT010000032.1, read as the reverse complement.
ATCAAATACTAGAAATATAACATTTACTTTGCATGATCTTTCGAGTTTATCCTATGCTATCAAATGGCGAGATAATGATTTTAACGGAGCCCTGGTAGAAGTTGTCAAGTATAAAGAATCTCCATTCAACACTATTATATCAAAGAATGATTTGGTCAATTATCATAATCAATTTGGTGATCATGTTGCTTCATGGTGTGAAAACCAACTAGGAAAGAAAGTTGGCTCTGGTGAGTGTTGGGATCTTGCTAAATTTGCTTTAGAGAAAGGATGTGGTAAGCATGCTTTTGTATCAACATATTATCATCATGGATATCCAGTATTTGATGCAAAAGGATCATCTGGAGGTATAATTCTCGCTAAATCACCAAGCGATGAGATAAGAAGAGGAGACATAATTCAATTTAAGAATTGTAAATTTGAAGATAAAGAAACTGGAGGAAGTTCTACAGTTGGAATGCCAGATCATACAAATGTCGTTTTGAGTAAGGATGGAGATATTATAAAAGTCGCAGAACAAAATGTTAATGGACAGAAAATTGTCAAGTATGGAGAAGTCAAGTTGAGAAATCTAGTCAATGGAAATTTGGTGGTCTATAGACCAGTAGGAAGAGATTTTATCTAAAAAGTGAGTTTGTTACCCCATCCTACTCAATGATCTCATCTCACACCTGCATATAATATAAACATATAGATATTTCAATCTCATCACATCTTGTAGCTTTAAAACTGTACCATAGTATCAACATGACAGATGAGGAGTTTGTAGCACCTGCATTATCAACTCAACAAGATGAACTGACATTCGAGTATAGTAAAGTTGAAAAGACAAATCATATAAGAGAACATCTAGGAGATAGTGAATATTCATATGATGAATATATAACAAAAATTGAAGATTATTATGGGGTGTCAAAGATTGTAGATAGTCTTAAAAAAGACGAAAATGGAGAATTGAAGTATAAGAAAGTAACATTACAGTTTCCAGATGAATTGATATGTGATTCAGCAACGATAGTACATGAAATACAAAGGAGATTAGGTGAAGAAGCCAAAGGTTCAGAGCATGATACAGAATCAATAACACTTTGTTGTGATGAACTGTCAAAATCTAACCTACCTAATGGTTCTTGTTGTAAAAAACAACAATCTACATCAGATTCCCTTCAACTTTATATTTTAGCTGATACATCATATTCATCATGTTGTATTGATGAAGTAGCAGCTGAACATGTAAATAGTGATCTCGTTATTCATTTTGGCGATGCTTGTCTTAATCCAGTAGACAAACTACCTTCTTTATATGTATTTGGTAAGCCAAATATCAATTTAGATGATATCTTAACCAAATTTAGAACTAGATTTGATGATGTTCAAGAACAAATTGTTTTAATGGCAGATTCACCTCATACTAGATATCTTAGACAACTTAAAGATGAACTCAAAGAATATAAGAATTTAGTATATGCTGATCTAAATGTTGGACTGGGAGAAGTTCTCGATTATGAGATTGAGCTAAAAGAAGGTAAAAAGATGATGAATAGAGTGATTGGGGGTAATACAACACTGCCTGAATTAGAAAGTGATGAAGATGTAGCTTCACTATTTTCTGATTATCATCTATTTCATATTACAACTCCACAATCACCAAGATTACTTCAATTTACAACAACTTTCAATTCTGTTACAACATATAATCCACAAACTCAACTGATATCACTGGGACCATATCCAAATTTGATGAGAAGGTATAAGTTAATGCATATGGCTAGAGCTGCTGGGACAGTTGGTCTTCTAGTGAATACATTATCATTAACAAATACCAAAAAATTAGTAAATAGTATTGGAGCATCCATCAAACAAGCAGGTAAAAAGCATTATGTATTTGTTGTTGGTAAGCCAAATGTTGCTAAACTTGCAAATTTTGAAAGTATTGATATTTGGTGTATATTAGGTTGTGATCATCAAGGAATTATTATAGATGAAAGAAATGATTATTTCAAGCCAATTGTAACACCTTATGAATTGATGTTAGCATTGGGAGATGATATAACATGGACAGGTAAATGGATTACTGATTTTGAGAGAGTGATGAAGATTGTTGATAATGAAGAGGAAGAGGTAGACGAAGATAAGAATGAAGAAGATAAAGATCAAGATGATAATGACGAACCAATTTTTAACCCTGTAACAGGAAAATTCATCTCATCTTCAAAACCTTTAAGACAACTAAATCATCTACAAATTGGTAATGATGAACTGACTGAAGATGAAAGAAGTTTAGTAAAGAAATTTTCAAATACAGTTACAATTAAAGATACAGTTTCAACATCAGCAATTCATTTACAAAAGAGAGAATGGACAGGATTAGGAAGTGATTTTAATAAAGAAGAAGATGATGATGAAGAGGAATTAGGAGCATTAGTTGAAGAAGGTAGAGGTGGGATTGCAAGAGGTTATGATTTTGATAATGAGAATAATTAGAAAGAGATGAGGGAACGGAGATGAGGAAAATATGATAGAGAAAACGATTATAAATAGAAGCATTTTCTTTGATTTTGTTAGAGCTTTGGTAGCTTGACCCGTAATTCAAATGTAGTAGTCGTTGATAGTTACTTCCCCAGACTCTTCTCATCGCTAATATAATATACAGACCTATACTTAACAATCATGTCAATCGATGATATTTACCTTAATATAAAACGATCACGATATTCTATAGTTCTAGTTCTATTGGCTTATACCGGTTTAGATCTATGGTTAAATTCCAGCTTTAAAAAACCAATTTTAGTTTCAGTTGGTCTTATTGCTATAAGTTGTCTCTATTACTTGAATAATCGATATAAACTACCTAAAAATTGGAAAGGTGGGATAAATTCTAATGATATTGTTTTTATTACTGGTGGAAGTAATGGATTAGGTAAAGCTTTAGTAAACCGATTGATTCCTTTAGTCCAAAAAATCATTATCTTTGATGTTCGTGATTATGAGTTTAATGATGACAAAGTTAATGTTTACAAAGTTGATATTAGTAATGAAGTGTTACTATCAACCAAACTCGGTGATATTATTGAGGAGCTTAAATCAAAACAACAATATATAAGTATATGTATAAATAATGCTGGAATCAGACATAATGAGTCTATAATGGATCTTGATCTGAAAAAAATTGATTCGATCTTTAAAACCAATACATTGGCTCCCTTGATGACTATGAAGATGATCTTGAAGAACCATTTATTGAATTTCAATGGATCAAAGCTTTCAATAGTGAATATTGGACTGATTTTAGGTGAATTAGCACCAAAGAACTTATCTGTATATTCAGCATCAAAAGCATCCTTGATGCAAATTCATGAAGGTCTTGTTCAAGAAATAAAAGCTCATGATTATATACGACCACTTCTAGTTAACATTGGACAGTTAGATACTGAAATGTTTAAAGAGGTCCAAGTTAAAAGTTGGTTTGCACCAGTTTTAAAAGCTGATGAATTAGCAAAAGACATTATAGAGAGAGTTGATATTGGAGAGATTGGAGTATTTTGTAAACCATTATATTGTAATTTCTTACCAATTGTGAAGGTTTTACCTATGAGTTTACAGGGTGTTTGTAGATGGGTCTCAGGTATGGATGAAGCTATAAGTCTGAAAAAAGAGGAAATGAGCAATAGTTGAAGAGTTAGAGTTGGGAGAGTTTGAGAGTTAAGGATGGTTTCTTATTGCATTTCTATGGAATTATGGTTGATGGATTTTGAAATGTAGTGGATTTTGATGGTGGTAGAAGTAAATATGAAGATCTTCTAAACCGTCAGAACAACCCATGGGGATGAAAAAAAAAATAGTAAGTTTCATCAGTGATTCTTTTCTACTTGTCTACCCTCTAATTCACTTTACATCAACCTCCTTACCACCAACAACTTCACCAATCACTTTTGTCAAATTTTCACCTTTATAATAACCAAATGAGTCAAATATCTTCATAAATTCAATTTTTACATCAACTTCCTTTTCTGAATTCTTTCTGATCTTTAGGTTATAAATAGGATCAAATTCTGTGGTTGTAGTAGCAATTGTTACCTTATCTTTACCTCTTGTACCAATATATTTAATATCTTTATAATTTTTTGTTGAAGTTAAAAAGTATAAAATCCCACTTACAATCCCATAAGCTATTAAAGCAATCACATGATAATGAAAACTTTCATTAAATCCAAGTTTTTTATCAATTAGAAAGAGTCCACCGGCGATAATTACACTAATAGTACCTAATGCAAGTTTTATATCAATAAGGGAGAAAGATTGAGTGAAACCAAGTTCACCTAATGATAGATAAAGTGCTTCATCTGTTGTTGTACGTAAATTTGGAATTGAATTAAGATTTGTTTGTTTTAGCATGATATGATGGATGTGTTGTATAAGTTTGGTAGATGTAGCGTGGAGTTTGAGGTTCAAGATCGCGAATGGAAGCGCCGCAGAACGACATTTGAGGCTCCAGATCCAGAACTTCAACGACATTTTTGCAACAATTGTAACTCTTTACATCTTTGGGTTAAGTTAGTTGAACTGGAGACGGTCAAATTCTCTATAGACTCGGATTTTGTGACTAATTTTTTGTGATAAGAATAATCACTCAACTCTCTCAATTCCACATTCGACCAGAGATTTGTCTCAGATTCTTAGGTTCTCACTATCGTCTTTCAAACAGTCTTCTGACAGTTTGAGTCTTCATACCATCAACAATGATCTATAAAACTATACAAATCTCTTTTCATGTCTCTTTAGATGAATTACGATCAAAAGATTTACTTCATTCATTCGAAATTGACAAAAATAGATTGTCAAATCATGGAATTGAGAGCTCATTTGATGATGTTATCGAATTCTATTAGATATCTTCATAGATATCATTCAAATGAGGCCAAAAGAAAGACTCTTAGGAGAATTCAGAAATCGAAAAAATCTAATCCAGAGATTAAGGAAGAAACCAGTTCAAAAGCTGTAATGAGCTCTGAGTACAGTGAAGTTTCAGAGACTGAAGCAGAAGCTGAAGAAACTTGGATAAGAAAGTGGAAAGACACTTTTGAAACCCCACAATTCAAAAAAGAAGACACCTAGCTATATATAAATAGACGTCTTATATCGTTATGTCATTTCATTGCTATATCATTTATGTAATCATCTATTTTGCTATTGTTCTTTTTAACTCGACATCAAAACCAATTTCTTCTTTTTCTTCTTCTTACCCTTACCTCCCTCTTGTTTTTCAATCTCTTCTTTAGCTTTTCTTATCATTTCTAGAACTTCCCAATCATCTTCTTCATCTTCAACTTCAACGTCAGCTTTTGGAATTTTTGTACCCCAAATAGTTGTTTGATGTGTTGTATCATCACCATCACCTTCATCTCCAACATCATTTTCATCATCACCATCACCACCAAATTGTTCATTAAGTATTGGCATTCTATTGTCATTAATAGTAAGACTACCAAAATTCCCACCATTATAACCAATGAAATCATAATCATTATGATTAGGTCCATTCTCTCGTTCATAAAATTCTCTTGTCTTTAATTCTTCTTCTGCTATTGCTCTCCTCCTACTATCTTCTTCCATTCTGATCTTTTTTATAGTTTTTTTACTTCTTTTTGTCAAATCTCCTTTATATTCTTCCCATACATTGTGATCTATAAACCCATTTCCTTTCCAATTACCTTCAATAAATCCAATTGTTGATCCTATAGGTAAATGCGATAGGTACTTATATCTTGTTAAAGAAGTCTCTTCATTCAATTCTTCAAATTTGATATTCTCAATCTTGATGACAATCGATGTAGGGAAATTAGAATAATCATGATAGGTAGCTTTAAGGATCTTAATATCTAATGGAGATAAGACATAACAACTCGGAGCATTGAAACCAGTTTGATAAAAGAAAAACGAATTTTCGGAATTTTCTTTTGGATATTGTATTGTCTTAACCACTGTATCAAAAGTCTGTCTCCATCTTTCAATTTCCTCATCGATACTTTTTAAAGCAAGTTCAACAAATTTGCCATCATCATTATATAATTCTTTCTCTTCTTCATAAGTTTGTAATATTGCTTCTTTTTCATTTTGGTACATTTCAACAAGATATTTAAGATCTCCTTTAAAAATTCTAGAATAGGGAGTATAATCAAATGAAGGATCATTAGCCCATGGAAATCCACGACATTGGTCTTGATTTAAATTACTGTCGATAATTTCATCTTCCCTCGATACTGGTCTTGCTAAAACTCCTTCTCTCCTCATTAATTTCATCACAACTTCTTCTCCAATCTTCGGGACTTCAAATCTTTCATCATAATTCATGATTAATACTGGCTTTATCTCTTTCTTTCTAATGATACTACTACATAAAGGACAATCTCTATACTTTTCTATTATGGCTATTGATTCTCTCTTTTTCGCTTTTGGTACTTCATTATCTAATAATGATAATAAACACTTTAAACATAATATATGACCACAGCTTGTAATCATTCTTGGAGCTATTGGTTCATCTGTTAAGCAAATAGGACAAGAATTACCTCTTGGTACAATTATTCGTAGTATATTTTCAATTTCAACTGGATAATTTGGATCGAGTCTTTGTAAATGATAATCTTTACGATGATCAACAACAAATTTATAGTTCAAATTAATAAACTCCATACCTTTAAAGTGTTTAGTTGGGACAATTTTCTTCCCTTTCCGTTGAGGTTTAGAATAAGTATTTTGATGATATTGTGGAGATTGAAAGTCAATCAAATGAGATATAGAAATTTGATTTTTACGATTACGTCTTCCTTGTTTGATTTGATCATCAATACGTTGTGAGAAATCATTATCTTCATAGTCAAACTTGAATTTTTTCTCTTTTTGACGTTGTTTTGACTGTTTCGTTAATGATGGTGATAATTTAGCAATTGGATAAGAATGCGAGGTTTTGGTTGGTGGTGGATCTTTTGTTAATTTTGACATTGGAGACGGAAGTTTTGTGGTGGGAAAGATTATCTAGCTGGGATTACTTTTGATTATTTGATGTCTCTCAACACGTTTTTTGATCCGAAATTTTAGCTAAGCTTTCTCACTTACCTTTCACCAGTAAGAAAACTAAAAAAAAGTATCTTACTACCTCTCTTTTACTCTATTGTTCGGTGTTTATGAGTAAACTCACGTCCTCTTGCTATCTCAAACCAGGTGGTTCAAATATATATATATATATTTAGAAATCAATCACGTGCCTTAAATACACTCTATCGTATACTTCATACTGTGCCACCTATAAACTATAACAACCTACAACAACACTTTCATCATGAATTCTTATTCACCTCTACCAATGCCACATTTACCACCAGAGTATAACGAACATGATCATTTACCCTCACAACCATTTGAACAATTTGAAATAGACGAATCAAGACAAATTTCATGGTTTGAAAGATGTCGTATAACTATATCGCCACTGATTCAAAAACTTAGTAAGAAACTTGATACACTTTATGAAGGCTATAGTTACTTTTCAGTTAAATATGAGCATGGTATACTTAAATTAGGTAATCCACTCGTTGTCAAGAGATTTCTTTATTTATTCTTCATAATGACAGTTTTATATTTTGGTTCAAGAGATAGACTGGCGGGTGGACACATATCAAATGGAGCATTTGTTGCAAATAGATTTTATGATATAGATGTTCTAGGAGGTTCTATACACAAATATATAGATGTTAAGTCAATGAAGGAAAATTTAGAATATATAAGTTCAATACCTCATATAAGTGGTACAAAAGGTGATTTGACTATAAGTAGGTATATTGAGAGTTTTATGGTCAACAATGGGATTACCATAAGGGAATTTAATGAGATTAAGACATTTATTGGATATCCAAATAAGGAGGGGACATATTTAAAATTGAAGGATGGATTTGAAGCAAAGTTATTTGAGGAGGTTAAGGAGGAATCAGGGAAGAGGGAAATAGAAGAGGGGGAACTTAATCTACGGTCTGTTATACCAGATATGCAATTTCTTAGTCATAATCCAAATTCACTTACAACGAATGAAGAAATCAAATCTCCTTATGTTTATATAAATTTTGGTGAAGAATCCGATTATGAACATCTTCATACAAATGGAATTGATGTTAAGAATACCATAGTATTTATTAAATATGGTGGATCCATACCTGAAGCTAATAAAGTTGTTTTAGCCCATGAAAAAGGTGCAAAAGCAATTGTATTTATAACACCAAAATTCGATATAAATGGTGAATCATATGATGATATCATCCAAAAATTTGATGTTGGTTTAACTAGGTTTAGTACCGGTGATGTACTAACACCAGGATGGTCATCAGAAGATGGTTATGTTACAAAATTACCATGGTTTAAATCTGGTTCAACACCGAAAATTCCAACAATACCAATTTCATGGAAGGATGCTAATGAGTTTTTAAATAGAAACACCGATGGATACAAGTTTGAAGACTTTTTTAGTGGGAATAAGAATAATGAAATTCAATATAAAATTACAAATGAACAAAGACCAACTCATCCAATTTGGAATATAATAGGTTCAATTCAAGGTAGAGAACAATCAGAGAAAGCCATTATAATTGGATCTTCAAGAGATTCATCATGTTATGATACTATAAGTACTGGTACTGGTAGTGTTGTACTTTTAGAACTTATAAAAGTTTTAACATCATTACAAAGAGAATTCAATTGGTCACCATCAAGATCTATTTATTTTGTTAGTTTTGATGGTAGTAGAAATGGTATGGTTGGACTGTCTGAATGGGCAGAAATAAGAAAACAACTGTTACAAAAACAAGGTTATACCTATATTGATTTAAGTGACAGTATAGGTGGTGATAATCTTGATATAAAGGCAAATCCCTTAATACAATCGGTGATATTAAGAGCTCTTAAAAAGGTTAGTTCAACTGATTCTTCATTATATGATCTTTATAAAAAACAACATGGTGATAATGATAATATCTCAAATAATTTGATTCAAGATAAAAATTATATTCCTTTCATTAATCTTTTGAATATACCAAGTCTTGAAATCAAGTTTACTGGGTTCAATTACCCTGAAAGATCATGTTATGATACATTTTCAAATTTTGAGAAAAATCAAGTTGATCCTATGATGGATAAACATAAACAACTAGTAGAATTATTGAGTTGGGTGGTTCTAGTTTTAGTTGAAGAACCCGTTGTTCCTTATGATTTTGAACATTTGGGTAAAAAGTTACAAGAATATGAAGAAGATTTAGAGAAATGGACCAATGATAAAGGTTCCAAAATTCAATTTGAAGGTCTTAGAAACTCCATATTTAAGCTTAAAGCTTCAGGAATTGAATTTAAAAAGATTTATTCAAATTGGAAGAAACTTCTTGATGAAGCAACTGGCATGGAACCATCAATGGTTACAGTTAGTAGATGGAGGTGGAATGAGAAAATGATCAAATTTAATGAAAAATTTCTCAATGAAGCTGCTAAAAGAAGGAGACCAAGTTATGTCAATATGTTGTTTGGAACTCTGTTTAAGGGTAAAAGAGTTGGAGGTGATGATGAACAATTGAATACATTTCCATTGATTAAAGATTTAATTGAAGATGGGGATTTAAAGAAAGCACAGGAAGAGGTGAATAGATTAGCAAATGTATTAAGATTTGCATCTGATGATATATTAGTGACTTAGAAAGTTGAAGAGAAGAGCCAAGAGACATGAAGAATCGAGTGTTTCTTGCAATTATTGTGAATTACATAAGTATTTATGTTTTCTTACCTAATCATTGATTTTGAAAAAAAAATTTGGAATGAAGTTTTGTCCAAGACACACCCATTCAAATTTTTCACTTGTCCTGGTGAAAAAAAATTTGAAACCTCAAAACTTTTCAACTCGTCAGTCAATATGCCAAGAGCTCCAAGAACTTACTCAAAGACTTACACCGTCCCAAAGAGACCTTATGAATCTGCTCGTTTAGATGCTGAATTACAATTAGCTGGTCAATTTGGTTTAAAAAACAAGAGAGAAATTTACAGAATTAACTTTCAATTATCCAAAATTAGAAGAGCTGCTCGTGATTTATTAACCAGAGATGAAAAAGATCCAAA
>JAJLZT010000031.1:0-29162 GCA_030572295.1 Glucitozyma multigemmis | reverse complement strand
TCAAGAACCCAAGCGTATTTGAAAGAACCTTTACCTAATTCAGCGGCTTCCTTTTCGAACTTTTCAATAGTTCTTTTATCAATACCACCACACTTGAAAATTAAGTGACCAGTAGTGGTAGATTTACCGGAATCGACGTGACCAATAACAACAACGTTAACGTGAGTTTTTTCTTTACCCATTGTGAATGTAAGTTTCTGTAAAGAGAAAAAGCAGATGCTGTCTTATTATATATTTTGCCGCAGCGTCATTATTTAGTCGTGTATATACCTAAAACATCGCATGGAGAAAATTTTTCAACTAATACAAGTGGTTATCTAGGGTATTACCCTATTGGGTCATGTGATACGGTTGCAAAATCATCTCTTCAGTCTAGTTATTCTGGTTGGTTCAATTGGTAAATTGTCAATAACAACTTCTTCTTCTTTCCCTAATTTCCTTAGCAACTCCTGAATATTTTTAGCTGATTCTACATTTTGATACCCAACTTGCGTTTCAATTACTGTAATCTCTTGATCTTGAGTTTCATCTCCTACATCTGTATTTACAGATGTCTCTTTGGAAGAAGTTTCACTCATACCAACAAGTTTACCAAATTTTTTATTTAGAGATCTCTTTCTTGGACTTGGTAAATCTATTCCAGTTTCTTCTTCATCTCTAACTGTTTCATTTAATAAATTTTCATTAATAGTAGATGGAGCATAAATACACCAAGCATAATCAAAAACATTTGGTAATACCATTGAACTATTTGATCTTTCTACAATTTCCCATAGATAAGCAATTGATACTGTTGGTATTTTCCATTTTTTCGCAGCTCCAATCTTACCTTTTGTTGATAATAATGCAACACTTGCTGAATCATCTAATCCTGATTGATAAACTGGACAGTTTGTAATTTCTTGGTATTGATAACCAAAAAGAATGGGGGAATTTTTGAATAGTGTCTTTTTAAATAGATTTATATTCACGATAAGTAAATCTTTTTCATTTGAGAATGAATTATGGAATTCAAATCCAAGATATTTGATCAATTTTTCTATATGTAATAATTCTATACCAGTAAATCCACTTATACAAACTCGTAGTTTTTTACTAGGACTAATGGATTTTAGTGGTTGAGTCCATTTATCATTGATTATACGATGATAATATATGGATCTTTCAAGAAACCATTCTGTAATTAAATTTGATTTTTGTGATATAATGCGATTTTTCAAATCTTGTGGAAGTGAATCTATGGTATTTTTGATTGGTATAAGTATATATGATGGATCTTGTTCTGTAATTTCACCCAGATGTGACAATATGATTTTTTTAACAATCTCATATTCTTTTGTATTAAAACCAATCGGTAGGAAAGATTGGCCAAGAAACAAGGTATTTTTAATATTCTGGATCAGTTTGGTTTGTTTGGTTACTGGATTTTCAATTTCATCTTCCCATAGTGAATTCTTTTCATCTGATGAGATTTTTGATTTTGTCATTATAGAATTCCAAATATCAGCAGTTTTCTTTAACTTTAGTCTTTTCGGTTCTTCCTCTATATGTCTCTTTAATTGCATTCTATCATTAATTTTGTCCCATACTTTACAATTTTCATTTATCAATGGTAATTCACCTAAAATATAATCTTTACAATTGAAAGCTCCTTTTCTAATTATACAATCTAAAACCCATATTGGATGTACTACGGGTATATTCCATTCAATTGCTTTGAGGTATCTCCTTCCCTTTTTCTCTGTTGATATTACACAATTATTTGAAGTTGTTAATGAATCAGTTACTTTACCACCATTATCTTGTATTAATTTTACAATCAAAGAAGGGTTATATATATCATTCTTATTAGTTATAGTCAGATGATCTTTTCTGTATGAATGTAGTAGATCCATATCATCAATTGTTAATCTTGAAAGACATATTGTCATATTATCAAATATTGGTAATTTATATTTATATATATCAAGATCATCATTACCTTTTGACCAAGAATCATAGAATTGAAGTATTGAATTTGGAGTTAGAAAACAAATATCGAATCTGTTATTCATACAATAATCAAATTTATCGGTATTTCTATTACCAACGATTAAAAAATTGACATCACTCATTAAATCACTATAATGAGTACCACCTAAAGCATTTAATTTTTCGGCAATTTCTTCTCTTAGTGAAAGTTCAATTGAAGTACAGCAAAAAGCTAGTCCCTCAAGTATCTTTTTCATACTGAGGTGGTGAAGATGGATATTGTTTGGGTAAGGTCTGGAATGAGTGTAAAGATCGCGAAGTACGCGTTTAGGGTAAAGTGAGACATGAGGTGCGATAAGCGAGCAGGGTAGTAGAGGAGTAAGTGCAGTGTGAGTAGAAGAGCGTGAGTGCAGTGTGAGTAGTAGAGCAGTGAGTGCAGTGTGAGTAGAAGAGCGTGAGTGCAGTGTGAGTAGTAGAGCAGTGAGTGCAGTGTGAGTAGTAGAGCAGTGAGTGCAGTGAGTGTAGTAGAGCAGTGAGTGCAGTGAGTGTAGCAGAGCAGTAGAGCAGAGCGAGCAGTGTGAGTAGTTGAGAAGTAAGCAATGCCAAATTTGTGCGAGCAGAATAGACATCTGTGCATAATAGACAAGAGCACTGTGAGACTGTGAGACGCTGAGAAAGCGAGACGTGAGAAAGCGAGACGCTGAGAAAGCGAGACGTGAGAAAGCGAGACGTGAGAAAGCGAGACGTGAGAAAGCGAGACGTGAGAAAGCGAGACGTGAGAAAGCGAGACGGGAGTGAGACTGAGAATGTGAGACAATCAGCAAAGCGAGCAGGGAGTGAAAGAAACCTATTCAACGAGACGCAAATCATAAGAAAAACATGATTACTTTTATAAAGATTTTTCCCCCAAATCTACTTAATTAATTCATCATTGCTTTACAACACCTTACTCTTCAACGTTTTCGCACCTCCAATTATGTAACAATTACTATTCAGTTATTCTACACTTCTCTATTTCTTGTATATAATCAAATGTCAAGGCTTCAACACTTTCAAGGCTTAGAGAGCTTATCTAAAGGTCGACTTCTACTTATGATTTAATTAAAGTCAGAAATCAAAAAACTTCCCCTTATCTAATTTAAATCTCCGCTATCTATTTCGTATCTATTTACGAAATGTGACATGATCTTTAATGACTCCGAATCACAATAAACAACTATATAAGGTTGAGAAATTTGATTGTTAAAAGTTGAAAATTCTGATTGTCAAAAAAGGGGGAAAAGGGATAAGTATTAAGGAGTCTTTATTATACTTGATACCGGTACTTTATAAGCCTTTCATCAAAACTCTCTAACCGCAAATTTTAGCCACCCATAACACTATAAGATTAATCACGAATAAAAATTGATTTAAAAAGGTGTCATAGATAGTTTACAGATGTAGAGGGGAACTTCATTATCTCTTTTAATACCTTGTTTATTATTTTCTTTATTGTTCAGCTCTATTTCATATTCTCCTCTCGCTTCAACCAGCAACAACACATTAGAATTCTTTCATAATTTTACAAAATTTTTAAAAAATTAAATTTAATTATCGAGATTAAAGAATTAGTTTTAGAAGACCCACTTGAAAATAGGATTGACTTGGAATAGAATTTCAACAATCCAAAATTACAAATCCAATGTAAATTTAGATTCTCATGAATTATGTTGCTTTCATAATCAATAATTACTAAATTTAGAAAGTTGCAATTGTTCATTATGTCCTTCGTAGGCGTCATGTCACTCTAATATTTCATAATTACATATATCATAACCATTTTGTTTTGAGAATGTTCGAAATTGTACATTTTGATTAGAGATTGTATATAATTTGTATTGACCTTTTTACATTATACAACTATCTTGTATATAAAGTTTTATTATTTACCAAAGTTTATATATAGCTAAAATTATATACAGTTTTATGATTAACGCCAAGGTTAAAATTTCTTCGTTGCTTCTTATAATTTTGATACCGAGATTAATCTTAGATAGTATGTAAATATAAACAACTATATACACAACACATATTATTGAAAAAAAGCGTAACGAAAGGAGTCAGATATATTTTTTACAGCTAATAAGTCATAGAGTTAAACGCTGAGAGCTTTCAACTAGGTTACAGTTTTTTTAAAAAGTTTATAAAACATGAAATCTTTAAGATTGAATTTTGTATTTACCAGTTTTTTTTATAGCGGAATTAACAGTTTCAAAAACAATTAGCAAAACTTTACCGCTTCGCGTTGAATCTGCAAACTGCAAAATCATAAACAAAACGCAAACGTTACTCAATTTCGCGAAAATTTTATTTCTTTTGAAAATTTGACACGACTTGTCAAATCTAAAACTATAAAATAGCCAGAAATTCCCATAAATTTATCATCAATAAACTCACACTCGCTATGCAATTTTCTACTTTATTCTCCGCTTCCGCTTTAGTTGCTGCTGCTTACGCTGCTTACGATAACGTTACCGTTGTCACTGCTGATGTTACCGTCACTGGTTACACCACTTACTGTCCAGCTTCAACTGTTGTTACCATTACCAAATGTAAGGAAAACAAATGTTCCCCAACCGTTGTCACTGTCACTGAACCAACCACTTTAACCATCACTGAACCATGTGTTGTCCCAACCACCTACACCACTGTTGCTCCAACCACCACCACCACCGTTGCTAAGAAATCATCTTCTACTGTTGCTGCTTCATCTGCTACCGTTACCTCATTCGAAGGTGCTGGTGCCAAGAACGTCGCTGCTGGTCTTGCTGGTGTTGCTGCTGTTGCCGCTGCTTTATTCTAAGTTACTTAGTATAAAATTATAAAAATATATCAGGTATTCTTTTACTTTCTTCATTAAACTTTTTTCGCATTTATAATCTGTAATATATCGGATCATGTATTTTATCATGAAAATTTGTAAAACTAAATTAATTTTGTAACATTCGAGTTTGAATTTGGGCGATTGTTTACTTAATCGAGAAAAGGTTAAGCGCTTCAAACCATCCTACATACAAAATATTTATGTTTTGTTGATGTAACAACAATACGAACTAAAGCAGGTACACCGGAATACAAAAATTTTCACCCAATGATATTCAAACGTCGTAAGATTGCATTAGAATAATTCAAAAATCTCTCAATTTCAAAACTAGTGTATTCACTTTGTGTTTTGAAACTGAATTCTAAGCGATATAATAAAGTCAAGTGATTATACCGTACCTTTTCAACCTTAAATCACAATGCTGGTTATTCCTCCACATGTAAATCTTTCTTATCCGTATCTTATAAATATCATTTATTAATTGTTTAATGCTGATTGTGGTATGACGATTGTTTATTTCTTGCTTTGTTCCTCTCGAAACTTCTCGCAATCCTATTTCGGATTTGCAAGCATCTGCCTGATTTTTCCGAAGCATTGTGCAAGATTTCAAGTTTTGAAAAATTTGAGAATTTGAGACATGGCTGGTGGGAAAATCGAACCCATGTCTCTATTCTAAAATCAAATACTTCTATTTCTTTATTTGTAAGTACACTACGATATTATAGGTACTCATCTGATAGAGAATAGATTGTACATTGAAAAATCCAACACCTTTGTTATATAAAAGGATTTGAAATGTCTAGTACGGAAAAGAGTCTACCTATCAAGATTCAGTCGAATTTTGTAAATGAAATAGATTCCAAAAATGAAATTCCATCATATAATCAGATTTCAAATGATCCAATTCAATTTATAGATGACAAATTCGAAGAAGGAACTAGATTTGGGGCTCTAAAATTACAACTCAATGAAACATCTGACTTTGAACAAGTTAGACTCAAATTGAATCAAAACCTGGTTGATAATTATGAGGATGAGTTCTTGGAAAGGTTAGAATTTTATAGTAAATTAATTGAATTTTGGATAAAGAGGAGGACAAATGAGTTTGAAGTCAAAACCGAATTACAGCCAACGAGTGAAATACCTAAAAAGGAAATATCAGATCTTATAAACACTTACGATATAGTGAGTAATTCTCAAATTGATCTATTCAAGCTTTTTAAAATTGTCAAATCAAAAGGAGAATTGGAAAATCTCTTGCCAGAAGACTGGAACCTCATCAGTAAAAGTGAAACTCCAGATTTCTTAAAAGAACTTTATCTCAAACTCCTATCACCATTTGAATTTTCAAACCAACCATCTCAATTGTCTGGTACAAGAAAGAGAAGAAAAATAGATAATCATCATTTCCAAAGATCTATCAAGTCGAAAATGGATAAGGGGTATCCATTAGATCCTCTGAAGATCTTAAAACTAATGAGAAATGGAAGTTGTCCAAAATCAAGAAGAAATTATATTTTAAAGTCATTATTGTGTGATAAGCATTTATTTCAAGATGATTATAGTTTATTGGATTCCAGAAGCTATACATTACAAGATCTAATGGTAAAAGATGAAGAAAGACGAAATGAATTTGGTGATACTGTCATACTGGAAGATGACTTTTGGAATAAATTTACAATAGAAAGTTGTCATGATTTCTCGACTTTTCCTGTTGAAAGCTCTCAAATTAAACAAGGGAAAAAGCTCTCTCTTGAAAACTTACCTATAATGCCAAATTCTTTATTAGGAGCATTATCTGAAACTGATTTAAATAACAAAGAACTCATAAATCCAAAAACCAAACTTTCACTCACTTATAGTATCGAAAATTGGAAAACTGAAGATCATTTCACTCAATCTTGTAATCGATTGCTTTATGGAGAACCTAAGAAATGGTTTTTTATTCCTGAACTGGAGTTTGAAAAATTTGAATCTCTTATAGAAGAAATTTCTATTGAAGATCCAGATTGGTCGGAGGAAATTCTCGACAAGGTATTAGCCAAATTTGAAAAATCAGATTTGAATGAAGTTGAACATTTGGCTTTAATTTCCTCCCTTCGATTTCTAGATCTACCAAAGCTGCAGAAAAGATTAAAGCATTCAAATGAAAAATTCCAACAACTTATAGATCTTCAGCAAAAAAAGATAACTCAAAATCAAAACTGGATTATCACACCACAATTATTATCAAGTAGAGGTATCAGGTATAGTTCGACTTTACAATATCCTGGTGACATTATCGTCAAATTCCCCAAAACATATTCATTCAGTTTTTCATTTGGATTAAATATATCGGAACAAGTGAATTTTGCAACTACAAATTGGCTAAAGTATTCGATACAAGGAGAAAAATGGCTTCAAAGACATCAAATAATCCCGAATTTCTCAACAATAAAGCTATTTACAAACTTGATACAACTTTATGATGCTGGTAATCATATAAATTTATCATTTGATTTCAAAGTATATCAGAAATTATGTCCTATTTATGACGAATTTTACGAAAAAGAGACGAAGTTAAGGAATCAAGTAAAAGAAAACATCAAAAATCTTAAGGTCATCGCATTAGATGAGAAGGTTTTCCCAGATATTGATCCTATTTCTGATGATAATATGGAGAACTGTTTCCCTTCTTTGTTGGTATTGACTGATCTAAATACAAAACATACATTCAATATGTCATTAAGTTCATTTATAGAATTTTCTGACCAACTAATTGGGTCTCAAGGTATGAAATTCGAATTGAAATTGTTTTACTCTGACGAGAAATTGAAATCATTTAAAAAGTCTCTTAAAAACTGTTCAACGAATCATGAGATGTGGATGGAAAGTTTTGAAGAAGCAATGGAGCAAAATTTTGATTTGCCATTAAAATCATACAAGACCTTTCTTACAGAAGGTGAAAGAATTCTATCAGTTATGAATACAACCTCGACATGTTCAAATAGTGAGAGTATGTTAAAATTTATGACATATATTAAAGATTTACAATACTTTATTGACGATGCCACTAAATTTATATCAGAATGTCAAACAGTCCTAACAATAAAACATCATCAAAGAATTAGGAATGGTACTTCAGATACGGAATCTAAAGTCATTTTGAACGTCTTACCTCGATTAATAGAATTAATCGATCATATACCAAAACTTAACTTCCAATGTCTTGAAGCAGATCAAATAGTTGAATATCAAATAGAGATTGAAAATTTCGATAAAGCATGTCGACAACTAGTTAAAAAACCTTTGGAACCTATAGAAACTTTTGATACCTTAATCAGTTTAGGGGAATCATTTGGTATTAATATTCCAATCTTACTCTTTATTAAAAGAATTAGAGATAGTATGAAATGGAATAAAACTTTTGAGACTTTGATAAAAGGTAAGGATCCATTCTCTGATAGTAAAGTCGTTTACTCTCTTGATGATTTACAAGATTTTTTCACTCTGGGTCTTGAGTTTTTGAGTGGTAAGGAACTTTCAAAGCTCGAGCAAATAAAGCTTATGATCCAGAATAGTAAAACGTTTACATCGAAAATTGGAAATTCTTTTGAATATGGATTTGCAGAGGACATCTCATTAGATTTCTTAGAAGAGGTAATAATTGATTTTGATGAAAAAAGTAGACAAGCTGGTACACTGAGGATATTTATGTATCTGAACTCTTTAGAAAGATTGATATCATTGAAACAAAATACTGAGTTGATTAGGTTTTTCAAAAAACTAAAGATGGGAAGTAAAGCTTCTTATCAAGAAATGCAAGCATTTTTAATATCGATTAAAGATTCGGGTTTGAATTTTGATTTCAAATTTATTGAAGATCGATTGGGTGAAGCTGAAAATTGGGCTGATATTCTTTGGACTAAATTGAAGGAGAATAAAATCATCACCACTGTAAAGAATACCAAGCAAAATCCTTCGCTTTTAGATAAGCTACATGATATTCAAATCAAAAATGAATACAGTTTTTCATTTGAAAACGATATAGAAGAAAAGTCATCATCATATTTGGCTCATAATGGTCAAAGTGATGAACCGGTGATTTATTGTATTTGTCGTGAATACGAATTTGGAACTATGATAGAATGTGACAAATGTAATGAATGGTATCATACAGTTTGTGTTGGAGAACAACAACAAGAAGTAGAGAATTATACCTGTCTTATTTGCAAACTAATTATATCCGGTGATAAACAAGATCACCACATATTGACATTGGAAGAATTTGTCAAATGTTATGAAGATGGTAATAATAATCTAATTTATATGAAGAATGAGCTTGATGCTATGAATTCAATAATCGAGACCATGTCTGGAAAAAAGTCAGATATCCAGATCAAGATTCATGATTTGAAATCTGAAGAGAAATTAGAAAGAAGAATCGATTCTTACAAGTTTTTATTACGTAAGATTTATGGAGGTGGGTTATTGATGAAAGATGTCTTGGATGAATTACTAAGTTTAATCAAACAGCTGGAAAAAGAACTTTGTAAGTCTCATCTGGTTCAAGCCACATATAACCCATCAATTCTTACATCATTACCTCCAATTTATGGAAACTTCACATCAACTCATTTACCAAATTCATCGCATTCTTTACCACCAATCTTTTCAATTCCTCATACGAATGGAATAAGGGTCCCTTTTCCTGATGACTCTATAAACCCAATAGAGGAAAATACTCAAAATGGAACTCAGGCAAGAAATCATTCTAATCCTACGTTTATTTCTAAACCTATAAATCCATCTCAATCAACCGATGTTAAAAGTTTCCATCCACAATCAAAATTTAGCACGAGTACATCAGTTCAAAGTTCTGTAAGGGACCAAAATTACTCAAATCATGAGTCACTGACTTTAGGGTCACAAAATTCAAATCATTCGTTCAAACCCACGGATCAAATGACTAAAAATCTACATTCGATAAGTTCACCAATACAAATAAAAACTGAATTATCGCCTCATGACAAATCAATTCAATTGTTAAGTGGACTGAGATCATAACTACAAAAGTAAAGAAATTACATCGATTTATATAGCATTTACAAATAAAACCTACCCAAGACTACTCCGACATCATAATGTAATCTTCGCGATCTTCGCGATCTTCTCTCGGCGCTACCACGTAAACACAAACATTGCAAAATCAAAACCAGTTCATCAGCCATATACAACCAGCTAAGAATGGATATACTGGATGAGATCATATCAAATGTATGGAGAAAGCTTCATTTTAGAACTAAGGATCATGTATATATACTGCAGGTGATGGAAGTATTCAATGAATTACAATCTATATTAAGGACAAGAAGTATGTTTAAACAAGGTGAAATAGAAGTTATACGAAAGATGATAACTGAAAAACCAACGCTAAAGTTGTATAAAAGTGAAATTATAAATTTCTTATTAAGACTTGTTGATTATTCTTCTTTTGAGAGGTTTGTTGAAGAAAGAGGTGAAATTTCAATGTATGAGTTAAGGAAACTGATATCGACCAAATCACCAACCTCAACTAAGTATGGACTTGATTTCTTCAAGTATGATACTACAAAATCTAATCATAAACTCGATTTTGACTATTATAAACACAAGAGTTATGACAAAAGTTCATATGATGATATTACATTTGATCATACAAGAAGAAAGACAAATTTAGATTATCCGAAAAGCTCCTATACTAAACCTTTCTACAACAAATCGTATTTAACTAGATCTTTTTCACCAAATCCTTTTAAAAACTCAAAACAGAGTAGTTACGTCAAAGATTTGGTAAATGAATGTAAAGCCAAAGAAAAGGCACTTGTTAGTTTGAAAAATCTTTGTGAAAGCTATCAACAAGAAATCAAAGATACGAAAAAAAGAGATGATCAGCTTTTGAAAAGTCTTGAGGCTGCACTTGACAAACAAGATGAATTGATAAAATCTTTAACTACAAAACTACGATTAGGATCAAAAGATGAATCTAAACTAAAATTGTTTTTAACAAATTTACCAATGATTCAACAATATTATATCTACTATAACTACAAACAAAAGCAAACGGTTCTAATGACAATAACAAATTTTTTCACAATCTTTTTCACGGCTATAATTTTCATCAACTTGTTAAACTTAATCATACTACCAATATGGACTATATTTTCACATAGACAGACACTGTATATATACGAAAACTCAATAGATTATGGGATTTCAATTCAATGGTGGAAAGAGATAGAATGGCTAGAGTATCTTATTTATAGACTAGGAGACCTTCGAGGTCAATAATATACATCTACAATAGTATTACCTTATTATACATATTAAAAAGAAAATTATATATTAGATATATAATCACAAAATCCTAACCGAGATTAGTTCATTTGCTTAACTAAAGCATTGATGAATTGTTCTCTGTTACCGGTGTCACCACCTTGGATAAAGTGTTGGAATTTTCTTTGTCTGAAACCACCGTTAGGGTTAGATAACTTGAATGGCCATAAAAAGTTGTTGACTTGTTTGAAGTTTGGACCAACAGTGTAGATTTCGTGAATTAAATCTTCAATGGATAAGATACCGTATTTACCAAGGGAAGCTTCAATGATAGCATTGTCAGATAAAGCAACTCTTTGTTTGTTAATCTTACCGTGACCTCTCTTGTAAACTAATTTTCTGATAGTAGAAAGGGATGGGTAACCGTAAGCAATGTATGGTTCAGCTAATTTGATTAATTCAGCGGTAGCTTTTGTTAATCTAACGAAAACACCAGCATTGATTTGAGTTAATCTTAATAATTGCATAACCTTTCTTGGCTTAGGTGGAATCTTCATGATACCCTTAATTCTAACAACGAAAACTAATTTTTCTTGAGCATCAACATAGTAAGAGTTGTTAGCTTTAGCTTCACGCTTAGCTTCGATAACTGATCTTTCAGCTTCAGCGTATTCCTTGGTGTAGGCAGCGGTTCTATCAAGGATAGTTTGTCTTTTTTCCTTGTTAGACTAAAATGTTAGTATTTCTCATTCTCAGTCCCGAAAGATGGTTAACGAATGACAACATCGCCTAAGCTAGTCACTTCATGGTTTAATATCATCTTCAAATGAAAGTTATACATACGACTTGTCTAGCAGCTTTGGCAGCTTTACGCTCTTCAGCGGTCTTTTGTTGAGCCTTGGACTTTTTAACTAAAGTTTCTGGTTTAAGAGATCTAAATATGTTAGTAAAGAAGCAAATTGCTATACTGTTTTCCCCATATATAAAAACCACAATGCATGAAGTCGGAAAGACATTCAAACAAACCAGAACTGAACTGCCAGGTTCATTCTAATTTACATTGTTTAATGGTTTTCATACCAGAGGAAAACAGATATATCAGGCATTGGCAATGGTGTTTATTGAATAAATTCAACTGCAAGATAATCTGGTTTTCCCAAGGCATATATAGACTTTCTAGTCTATGTATTCTTGACCCAAACTCTCCATTATACCATTATTGGTACATACGAAGCCATGTTAAGTTGGTGATTTTCACAATGTGCGAAACTTTTCAGTTTTATACAAGTGAAAAATTTGAATAAATGATTTCGCGATGAGTTTTAGTCACGTGGTAAAAAAGATCAAAGGGTATAGCCCTAACGGTTTTTTTAATATATACAGTATCAAATAGATTAGATTTGGGAATTGGTACATCTTATTCGTACTAGAGCTAAGGTGTCGGGTTTCGTCACGGGTTTTGAATACATGATGTGTGAAAATGATTTTTCATGGCCCAATTAACACGAACCAGGCATTGAATTTCGATCTACTCAATTAACATATATAAATCTTTATTCTATTTGGCAAATCTACCCGCAATACTAATAGCTTGCGGTATGCTTTAAATACCTTAATTCCCCATGTTGATGGCAAGGTCATTAAGAATAAGATCAAAGTCAAAATGCTTGACTGTATAATACTTGCATTTGATAACTTGCTTATCGTAGCTCCTGTACAAAATCCTGCATCAAACTCAAAATTGAAGTCGATGAGCGGACCAAATTGGGTATATGGGAACGCCAAAAAGGAATATATAACCTATTGATTGGCAAACTTAATGATTCAATTATTCCAAATACTATCCAAGATGCTTCCTCTACAAGCAGTGCTTTCAGGCGAACAGATTCTTGAACAAGTCAATTCTGATAAAAGGTTTTTCAATAATACTCATAACGTCGAACAACCAAAAATAAATGCCATATTATCAAATGATGATGAGTTACTAGCACAAATTGGTTATAAAGCTGAGTTACGTCGTCAATTCTCTCCACTTCAAGTGTTTGGGGTAGCATTCTCTATTATGGGACTTTTACCTTCAATAGCATCAATTTTAATAAATGGTCTTACTGCAGGTCCAGCGGGTGCAATTTGGGGTTGGTTTATATCATCTATATTTATTTTCCTTATTGGGGTTTCAATGGCAGAAAACGGTAGTTCCCAACCAACGTCTGGAGGTTTATATTATTGGACAAATTTTTATGCACCTGCAAAATATAAAACCGTCATCTCGTATATCGTTGGTAATACAAATTCAATTGCATTAGTTGGTGCATTATGCTCAGTTGATTATGGTTTTGCACAAGAGGTCTTGTCAGTCGTTGTAATTGCAACTGATGGGAGTTTCGAAATAACGGCAGCAAAGACTTATGGTGTTTTCGTTGCTTGTGTTTTGGCACATATTTTAATTACTTGTCTTTCATCAAGAGCATGTTCTAGATTACAATCTGCATCCATTATTGTAAATCTTGTTTTAATTGCATTTTTCATAATTGCAATGCCAATTGGTGCAAGACATAATTTTAAATCAGCTTCATATGTATTCACAAATTTTGAGAACTATTCAAATTGGCCTATTGGATGGGTTCAAATTAGTTCTTCATGGCTTTCAGCAATTTGGACAATTGGTGCATTTGATTCTGTTATTCATATGTCTGAAGAAGTTAGAGATACAGGTAAAACTATACCAATTGGGATTTTAGGTTCAATTACAGCATGTTGGATTATTGGATTTATTATTTTAATTATTACGATGTTTTGTATTCAAACTGATGACATTCAAGGTCATATTATGGGTACACCATTTGGCCAACCAATGGCACAAATTATCTTTGATGTATTGGGTAAAAAATGGACTATATTTTTCATGGTTTTCATTGCATTTGCACAATTTATGATGGGTGCGTCGATTTTGACTGCAATTTCAAGACAAATTTGGGCCTTTTCAAGAGATAATGGATTACCATTTTCATTTTGGATTAAAAAAGTTAATAAAAAATTATCAACACCAATCAACGCTGTTATTGCTGGTGGTGCTTGTGCAATTGTTATTGGTCTCTTGTGTTTAATTGGTACAACTGCTTCCACAGCTTTGTTTACTTTGTATATTGCGGGTAATTACTTTGCTTGGGGAGTTCCAACACTACTCCGTTTGACCTATGGGAAGTCAAAATTTGTTCCTGGTCCATTTTATTTAGGTGATTTCTGGTCACAAGTTGTTGGTTGGATTTCTACAGTTTTCATTGTTTATACAATAATCATGGTTATGTTCCCAACTAATATTGGTCCTGATAAAGATACAATGAATTATACTTGCGTTATTACACCAGGAGTATGGATCTTATCATTTATCTATTATAAAGTTTATGCTCATAAAATTTATCATGGACCAAAGAAAACTGTAGATATAGATGAAGAGTCAAGTGATAATGATAATGTTGAACATGAAAATTATCCTTCAGATCAAAAGGTTTAAGTATTTAGCATAATGAAATTAACGTAAACAGATTGTAGATTCTTGTTGCAACTCGCAATCTCTCTCGTGACTAGATATTTGTAAAGAGGTAGCGTCGTGAATTACCCTACCTTCCTACAAATTTCTCCGAGAAGGTCTCGAAACAAACAAATCAATGAGTATCGCATATAAACGCGGTGGGATCAATGGTCATGTAACAGGAATCAATGCAAACTTGTTTGGTACTGGATCAACTGGAGTTGATCTTCTTACACGTATTGTTATGTCTTTGAAGTCTGGAATAACCTCAGAAATTGATTGGGCAATAAGTCAAATGGCATACCATTCAAATGTAAAACCTGAACTAATCAACTTTGAAACTTATCCTTATCTTGGTAATGAGCTTATTCTGCATTTTATTAAGCCATACTCATTAATAACAGAAGATCAAGTTGAATCTATAACTGGTGATATTATAACTTTACTGATGAATTCATTATTAACCTTACGTAATGCTTGTCAAGATATAATTAATCAACAATGGCTTTCACAAATTAAACCATTTAAAAAGAATTTAGTGGAGATTTTGAAAAAGCTAATCTCTTGGTTTTATTCAACAAAGTCAAAACCATATCAACTACTTAAATATCATAATGAATTCGGAGAAAGCTTGAATTATTTATTAGATCTACTTGATCCTCTTTCGTGCTATTACATTGATAATACTAAAAACGATGCTTTGGTAGCTCAAATCTTATTACTTTTAAGGCAAACAAAAGATAAATTTATATTAGTAAATTCTTTGAGTATCTTATCACACTTCTTAATTATCAGAGATACTCTGGATGATGAAAAAGCTCCAAATAATTGTATTGATACTATAAAAGCATCAGATTTAGAAGCATTTACTGGACTTCTTTTCCTTTATGATAATGAACTTAATTTTGCAGTTTTACAATTTTTAAAAGCATATTTATCATCAACTGCACTTCATCAACAATATCCAAATTCTATAAAAGATTCGCAAAATTTTAGAGTAAAACTTTTATTACTGATTGGGAATGTTCAAACTATACTAAAACAATTACCAGTTTTAATTGTTGGTAATTTACTGTTGGTAGATGCTTCAAGTTTAAGTAATCCAAGTGCTATAAACTTAACAAAAAGAACAAATCTTTCAACCGTTCCAAAAGATCTACCCGTATTACCAAAACAATTATATGATGTTATTGTAAAATATCCTGAACCTTTAAGAGCTACAACATGGTTAAGATGTTGTTATGAACCATTTACATTTAAAGGTGAAGTTAATGATAAAAATGATGGTGTTTCTCCAGGTGAAGTAACACAAATTTCTTTATGGAAAGCTTATGAAAAACAATTTGAAGAAGTATGGCAAGGTGCAAAAACACATCCAAACCCAGAATGGCCAAATTTATTGCCTGCTGTTGATTTTATAAAGAATGTAAATTCAGCATTTCCAAATTCTGAAGCAATGGTTGTGAATTTGACAGCCGAAGGTGAAAAGCATAAAAAGAAATTTATAATCAAAGGAATTCAACCAAGGCAATACGTTGTTAATATAGATGTAGGAAATTATGAAGCACTAAAATATGCTCCTCCAACCGAAGAAAACTTCCAAGCAAACTTACCCATTGGTCATATTGATTTAGATAAGCTTGATCATAATTTGAATACTTTGAGTGATCAAATTTTAAATTCACTGGCTTTAGGTGACAATAATAATGAGATAACAAAGATTAATACCTTGAGTAGTGAAATCTTAGATATAGTTTTATCAGGATTGCCGTTTTATGATGATGGTTTACAATCAAGAGTTCAAGGTTATTTTAGACATTATAATGGTTGGCTTCCGAATCTAGTATATGCAAATCCAAAATTACTAATGACTGGTTTAATAAAGTCAGAATGGTTAGAATATATTTTATAGCTATTATAGAGAATACAAGTTAGACACAATGATAGTATGGATGCAAACCTCTCATCACTCAAAGTGGTTAAGACACGTCTCGAGATTAAATGAACTGATCTCATTCAAGTTGATTAAACATGGCTCCTCTCATCCCATTACGTGTACGTGTTACAGATGTTGTACATAGAATAACAGTATTAGGACTTGTTGGTATTTGTGTTGTTGGTACTGGTAGTATTGCTTTTAATATTTATATGAATTCGGATTTTGCAAAGATGAATAGTAAAAAATTGAAATTTGATAAGGAACAGTATGAAGAATCTAGAGAAACGAAATGATAAATGTAAATAGTTATAAATACAAATATTTATTGAGTGTTTGTACAAGCTGGAAGATGTTTCTTTTTAGTTTTCTTCTTTTCAACTTTATTTAATTTTTTCTTTGAATGAGTAAGACCCATCGTCTTTAATTTTTGTAATTTCTCTTTATTTGAGATTTGATGATGTTCTATATTACTAAGAATAACCAAGTCGATATCCTCAAAAGCTGTACTACAATTTGGACATTCTGTTGATGGAATTTTGGCAAGTAATTTATACAGCATTACACAACCACAACTTCGTAGATATGCAAATGGTGGTTTTGTTTCGTGAGTTACAGGACATTCAATATTATCATTATCCCATAAAATCTTAAGATCAACAACATCTTTAAGAGATTTGATTGGTATTGAAGATTTGGAAATCAATTTCTCTAATACTACTTCTTTTAAATACATATTACCAATAGCATCACTAACAACAATCTGATTAGCTAAAGGTTTAGAAGAAATGGAACAAACGAATTCATGATCTTTGAATGTTTCTAACAGGCTGTTCTTTTGTAGATTATGTAGAGATAAGATATCTTGTCGTTTCGCAATTGACCCTCCATCATTACCCATAGTCTTTGTAGTAGTTCGCAGTCGTCTTTGACCAAATCTCAAATTCAAATAGCGAGACTTCAACAGATGAGTAGAAAGATTGATTTGACACAGCTTCAACCACAACAAATAATTGAATTCAGAAAGTCTACTGAACAGGAGATTAATCATTTTACACAATCTTTACAAGCTTTACAAACAGCACAATCAAAATTAAAAGAATGTATATCAAGTATTGAAGATTTAGAAAAAGCACCTGCTAGAGACATCCTAGTGCCAATGACAAGTTCTCTTTATCTTCCAGGAAAAATTGGAACAAAGGATAATTATTTAGTTGATATAGGAACAGGTTACTTTGTCGGGAAAACCGCTGTAGAAGGTAAAAAAGTTTACGAAGGTAAGATCAATAAATTAAATCAAGATGGTCAAAAGTTAAAGGATATACTTGGTCAAAAGAATGATATGCTTAATAATATAAATTTAATCTTGAGAGATAAAATGATTGAGTATGAAAAGCAACAAAACAATAGTTAATCATCTCTATTATATACAAATGGTTCCAGAAACACCAATTTTAAATTTTGAACTTTTCTAGATCCTAAACCATGTAGACTTGTTAACTTTGAATCTGACTTGCAACTCTCATTTACAATACCTTTGAAAGATTCACAATTTGCAATTAAGTTTGCAACATCAGTTTTATTTACTGCTTTTATACTAGTTAATGCTTCTAATAAACATGATTTATAATCTGAACTTTTTATCCCTTTAATTGCTGAAGTGGTTTTACTATTAGATGTTTCATGTTGTTTACAAAACGCTATGTAATTTCCAGCTTCTTCAAATGACCAAGCAAGAATTAATGATAAATCTTGTTTTATACAAAATTCCAGTAGATTTCGAAGAATTTCTTGATGGGAATCAATATCAACTACAACTAGTAATATCCTTAAAGCTGATGTAGGTGTTACTGTAGATCCCTTATTTAATTTCTTCATTCGTTGCCAAATATATTCAGGATGAAGTTTATGATATTTAAGTGAAAGAAATAAAATTTGAAATGTTGCACTGATATAGTAATCTGAGAGGATAGTAGCATTATAAGACCAAGGAATTGATTTAAGAAGAGAATTTGTTAGTAGTGGATTACCTTTTTGACTATTTGCTACTTGTAAAAGTGAGTATGAATGTACTGAAGGTGAATGTTGACGATTAAGTAAGGCAGCAGATTTCACTTGAGGCTTTTCTGATATTTTTCCAGTGAGAGTTGTATTTGACTTTATTTGCGAATTTGTGGTTGATGAGGTGGTTGGTGGTTGTGAATTTAAAGTACTTGAGTTTGTTGATAACTCCACACTTGGTGGATTTGGTTCCAAGTTCAGAGGTGGAGTTTGATTTATATTTCCAATCGTTTCAGATGAATTTTCTGTATTGGTCTTATCATATTCATCACGCATACGTTTGACACCCGCTAGAATCGAAGCATAGGATGTAGTTTCATTATCACTCATGATCTTGATAAGATCAAAGTATTGATTTAGTTTACATAAAATTATCATTTACACGCCCTTTTCCATAGTAGTAGAATACCACGGCTACATCAATTAACTTCCCAAAGTATTTATTAATCCCCAGCTAATCCTATATTTGTAAGATTTTTATAGACAAATGGTTCTGACTTCAATTTTTAGCTTTATTTGTATAATTTATTGAAGTCACACTACCTGAACTAGCATCAACACCATCTATTATTTCAACTCTACCACTTCTCTTTTCTATAGAATCTGCAATTTCTCTTAATCTGTGAGCATAATTTGTGAAAAACTCATCATAATTATTACCAAATTCATCTAATGTCTCACTCATTTCATATAAATCCATACCTAATTCTTCATCCTCTTGTGATGCTCTTAATTTTAAACCAGGTATCTTATCCACAATGAAAAGTATAATTAAAGTAAAGATGGTAGTCCATGCTACAATTGCAGCCCAACTTGCAACTTGATAACCCAATTGAATAAAGTTCTTATTAATCCAACCACCTTCAATTTCTGTAATACCATCGTAACCTGCAACAGTTTTAGATGCGAAAATTCCAGTTAATGTACCCCCGATTATACCACCAACACCATGTATTATACCTGATTTACTATAATCATCAATTCCAGTCCATGTATTAAAACCAATTAATGAACGACATAAGAACGCATTAATAATTGAAGTTATAGCAGCAGCCCATGGCCAATAAAATCCACATGAAGGTGTAATGTTAACTAAACCAACTATAACACCTTCACATGCTGCTAAAACAGAATACTTACCTGTAAGAAGTCTATCAGTAGCAACATATGTAACACTTGCAAATGAGGATGCAAGTATAGTATTAAGAAAGATGTAACCAGTTCTTACATTTACTGCGAGTAATGTCCCTGAATTAAAACAAAACCATGCTGCCCATATTAATGTTACTCCAATAAATGTGGTTGTAGTAGAATGACCTCTATAATGAGGAATACGTCCAACACGTTTTCCTGGTAATTCTCTAGGTCCAATAAACCAAGAATAACATAAAGATGCAACACCAGATGCAATATGAACTGGACCACCACCAGCAAAATCAAGAGCTCCAAGATTTAAAAGCCAACCATTTGCACCCCAAACCCAAAATGAAAGTGGCAGATAAACAACAATAACCCAAATAATTCCAACAACCATTGAAGGAAGAAATCTACCTCTTTCACCAATTGCACCCAAAAAAATTTGAACGGTTGCAACAGGGAAAAATACATTAAAACAAAAATTTATAACTGAGGGTATAGAGCCTCCTTCAAATAGTGGTTTTGCCTCTTCATCATATAAAGCAGCATGTTTTAAATCACCAATAATTTTTGAAGTTGAAGATGGAGAATTACCTAATGAGTAACCTATCAAATACCATACAATAACTATAACACAGGTTGTCATATAAGACTGGAAAAGAACTTGAATAACGTTTTTTCTTTTCAAAACTCCAGCATAAAACAATCCAATTGCTGGTGTAATTAAAAAAACACCAAAAGCACAAAACATGACATAAACCATGTCAGCAGCCACCAAACTGGTGGTTTGTTCTTCAAGAGTTGTCATTTGGTCCAATTTTTTTTTTCTTTGAACCCTGGGCAAGTGATTCTATTTCTATCTACAATACCTATTGAAGCATCTAACGGGTTCTTATCAATTTTCTTGCCTAGAACTTCTTATCTACATACTGCATTCCAACTCTCCGCATTGGGTAAGATTATACGGAACAATCAGATTTAATGAGAGTTATGAGAGTCAATTGGCTGCGAAGTATAGACTTTGCTAATCTTTCGTAAGTTATTGTCTTGGCGGGTTGGTTTCTAGCTACGAGTGGAGGTGTTATAAACAATTTTGATGTATGAGCGAAAACTATTCTCGCATTCTAACTACTAATCTGTACCTAGCTCTTGTCATAGCTTTTCTATTTACTAATCTTTTTCAATTCTGTCATAACTTCAGTCTTTAATACTGTTTGATCCATACCTGCTTCTTTCATTTTTTTAAATGAAAATCCAACATGTTCAGCAAAACCTAAATGAGCAAATGCAAAAGCAATGTATGCCCAGACGTTAGCAGCGTCTTCATTATAAAAAGTAGAGAGTTTAAGATACCAAAGAGTTCTAATAGCTTGGGAGTAGTTACCTTCAGTAAGAAAAGTCTCAGCTTCAGTGAACGCTTGTGTTGTTTCACCAGTTCTACCACCAATTACAGCTTTCGTACTTGCATTTTCAAAAGAGGTTTCAAATTCACATGGTGATTTCTTATTAGGTGCAATCTTCTTACCAGCTGGCAAAGGATCTGGTCTTGCTTTCACTGATCCAGGAACTCCTTGGTTTATTTGTGCTTTGAAACTTTCTGGAACACTTGACATTGAAAATATTCGTCCGTCTCAAGTATCTTGTTAATTGCGCTTATGTAATAATTTGTATGTATTGATTAAAAGAGTTCAAGTATATAATCTAAGTTAATTTTTCTATAATAGATTCATGTTGTGGATATTTCTTGAGCAATTCATCTCTTTCAAACATTTTAAATTCACGAAAGTCAAAACCAGGAGATACCATACAACTCACTAAACTAAAATTTTCATCAACACTAGAACCAAAAATCACACCTTTAGGAACTTCATATTGTAAGTATTCACCGTTTAAAATATCTTTACCTAATTTTATTGCTTTATACTCTCCGTCTGGATATATACAATGAATTGTTAAAGTTTCTCCTTTGTGATAATACCAAACTTCATTCGATTCAATTTGATGAAATTTCGATGGGCTCTCTTTTACTAAAAGAAATAGGATATTGGTATATAATGGAACATCCAAGCCAGTTGAAGACTTCGTAATGATTTCAGAGGCACCAGTCTGTTTATAATACGAACCTTCTGGATGAGCCTCCATACCAAAGGCATTTATAATATCAGATATTGAAGACATTGATATCAGGAATTGTTCTATTTACAATGCTTTTAAGAAAGTCTACTTGAGCTCAATAAGAAATGAATGTCACTTGAGTTTATATACGTAAGACTACTCAGTTATGTATTGAGCTCTAGAAAGATGAAAAGACCTACAATTGACACAAACACTACATAATTCAAATCTTTTGATTATCTGTTTTTTTAAGTAAGGAACTAGGGCTTACGAAATCGTACTCTCAAGATCTAAATTCATCAAAAATTACCCCAAATATTAGAATGCTTTATCCGATTACGCTGCTTTAAAAAGGTCAGCGATTCAAGGCGAACTTTATTGCGAAGCACAATAGTCTCCTAATATGTAGAGCAAGTAACCAATATTCTCTCAACTTAGTCTATTACTCAATTGAATCCGAAACCTCATACCGGGATCTTCTCTGACATTGAGGTAACGATTCCTTGTAAATTTCTTGAATTTTGTAAAAATTCAAAAAAAAATAGACAAAGTCAATTACACAAATATAAGTATTCAACAAGGTCAGACCGGTAAGTAGCTCTTTTGCTTCAAATTCTTTAAAAAAGCAACTTTCTTCAGGACCCCATGCGATTTAGTACTTCATTCATCTTTTGAATGAAATTGGTGCCATTCAACAATGATTCCAATATTTCGTTTGGATTAAATAAACTGATTTCTTGAAACTCTCGGTCTTTTCTTTGGTCTTATCAAGTGGCTTATAATTGCATATTACAAGAATGAACATAAAGTTGGCACGAGGTATTTGCCTATGATAAGGATCTGTATTACTCTATTCTCAAATTTCATAAGTATCTTCTCCAATCAATCTTTCACAAGAAGCCTAGTTGTGTCAAACAGAAAACCTATAAGTTCAGACTGAACCATAGCTTTGAACAGATGTAGTCAACTAGCCATTAATAATATCGATAAGTAGACTCAAATCCAAATCTGATAGCTTTTAGATTGAATTCCTATAATTAATGTTCAAATTTAAAGATACTTCCTATATACTTTAATATATGATTTGTCAAAAGGTCTGCTTTATTAGCGTTGTTACTATTTACAAAGTGTCTTAAGGGACTGGAATTCATATCAAGCACATCAAAGATCAAAAGAACCCAAAATGACCCGATATCTGTTTCAATC
Organism: Glucitozyma multigemmis; assembly: GCA_030572295.1. Lineage (NCBI taxonomy): Eukaryota > Fungi > Ascomycota > Pichiomycetes > Serinales > Debaryomycetaceae > Glucitozyma > Glucitozyma multigemmis. The sequence continues at coordinate 6,047 of JAJLZT010000031.1, read as the reverse complement.
GTGTGCTTTGCTGGTTACAAAAGTACTTAAAGATTTTCAGAGTTTTCAAGATTATAGAATGCGTAAACACTAGTTAAAAAGTTTTGACCCAATATTAAATCGTACTGTCCACCATCGAGTATAATTCCCCATCCAAAAGCACAATCTTTGGAGGGAACATCATCATCACAAATTTGCCTTTTCAAGTTTTCAAGAGAAATTGAAATATTGATATTGCCAGAAAATACCCCAAGAGGAGGTCCTGTTGCAAATGTTGTACAATTCAGGGTAAAAGTTCTTCAATAGTCAGAAAGTGTTGCATTATAGTAATCCCATATATCATGAGCTGGAGTTAATCATTGTACTTTTCTAGACGAACCTCAAGAATTAGACAATGCAACACCTCTTGTTGAAATTGGTGCGAATAATAGTTAAGATCAATTTTCAAATTATCGTCAATATATCGGACATAGGCTTCCTTTGGTTACAAATTCTTGAGCAGAATCTTCAAGTCCATTATTCGATTCTAGCAATACACTCATTGCTAAATACGCATACCCGTCATGACCCTTGAGGTGTTTTGATGAATTAATTCAAAATTTTTGAGAGTCTTCATCAAGTGCGTTTCATTTGAATGCAAAAACTCATTAGCTTATGATTTCGTCTCAGTGATACTTGGATTTTTTTTAGCAGGAACTAACTATTTGTTGTATTTGAAGAAATTCTATATTGAGATCGGCTTTTTTACTACGTATAAAACTCATACATTGCATGATTTAGTCATTAAACTTATCAATTTGAAACTCAATGGATTTTTTCTTGCAAGACTAAACAATAAGCAATCATGAACCTTTCACTGTAAACTGACACGATTTAATTGCGACGGCTTAGTTATGACACAGTTTGTAGAAGCAGGAATACGCTTTTTGTATAAAAGGACTTTGAAACCAAATAAACATCATGATATGACGTAACTATTTCATCTAATTTTGTGGGGTATCAAGGTACAAATTTTGACAAAACGTTCAATTCAAGATTAGACATCGTGAAAGTCTATAGATTAAAGTATACTCTCACGAGATTTTGGATAGCTTACTATCAATGTATGATAGATGTATTCAGTTGGAGTCTCAATGTTCTCCGTTCGAAATTTGTCATTACGTCATAGAAGGTGCTAAAATGATCTGTACAGGATGTTGCAACACTTTTCGCGTCAAAAGCTAAAAATAACTGATTGCAAAATCCCAGCAAAATATATAAAGAGAGGAAGTTCTCTTCTCAGTTCTTCATTACAACAACCAAACATGCAATTATCAGGAACATTATCTCTTTTAACTTTAGCTGCCATTGCTGCAGCTGCCAAATCTTTCGATGCCGTTACAATCCGTACCGGTTCTGAATTTCAATACGCTTCCCTTAGTGTCAAAGACAACAAAGTTGTTGTTGCCGGTGAAGGTGACAAACTTGACTTGATTTTAAATAACGATGGTAGCTTGGTTAACGAAGCCACCAAAAAGTCATTGACTGTCAAGGATAATTATGTCGTTGAGGGTCAAGGTTCATCCAAGGATTGGAGTATTTCAAATGGTGATTTAATTTTTGAAGGAAAGAATCAATTTGCTGTATACAAGCAAGATGGTGTCAATTATTTGTACACTGGTGGCGGTGATGATTCTACTGGTGTTTCATTATATGCTTCAAACCAAAAAGAAGTTTCTGACTTGAAAGTCAGAGAAGATGTTCAAGTTTTTGGAATTGTTACAATTAGAACAGGAACTAAATTTCAATACAATACTATCAGAACATCTGAGTCAAATCCTAGTGCATTCTCTGTTGGTGGTACCGAAGGTGATGAAGTCACCTTTATTTTGAAGTCTGACGGAACTTTAACTGATCAAAACAATAAAGGGATTTACGTTAACCCAGAAACTGGTGACGTTGGTGAAGCAACTCCTTCCCAAGACGCATCAACTGGATTTGCCATAAAGGATGGTAGTTTGTCATACCAAGGCAACACCGACTGGAAAGCTTGTCCAGCAGACGACAAAAAAATTGTTTTAGTCAACAGTCATTGTGAAGGTGGAACTGGTATTTCATTACACGTTGTTTCCAAGTAAACATATTTTTATGCGAATATGGTCTAAGGAACCATTTAGCCACAGCATTATCATTATTTAGCATAAATAAACAATATTATCAAGCGTAAAGTGTAAAGCACCATGCTATGCCAGGAATAACTATTCGATTTTGAAAGTTGATCTTGATCGCGAAACCTTAGTGATGGAGACAATTTCATGAATCAGAAAATTGTCATTCATTTTGAAAAAAATTCTTAATTGCACTTCAGGGTCCTATTGCTCTGTGAAGCTAACACTATTATTTCAAATTTTTGACGCTGCAATCTTCTTTATCTATTATAAAATGTAACATGGGAGATTTGTTCCTGCATTATTTTGAAATCACTGCCCAGTCAAATACAATTAGAGATTGTTTGTCCTTCGCTATATCTTCCATGACATCATACGCTTTAGATTAATGACCGGGAAAGAGAATTTACCTTTTTCTATTGTAGAGAAATAATTTATGAGTTACATTCTCAAGAATCTTTCAAGATAGTAGATTTCCACTTGTTTACCGTAAGCTTCCTCTAATAAGCCTCGCGATTCCGATTGAGTTACCTTCTCTTTATTAAGATACTTCCTTTATAAAGATTTTTTCTATTTATAATCTATCTGCATGTCCTCGTAAATTGACTTGATATAATTTTAGATTTTTTGATGAAACATGTGTTATAGTGAATTGATATGATGTAAGAGTTGGTTATTTGGACTGATACGTGCGTAGAAAAAGAGTAGGTGGGGGATAATATTGAGTAGTGCTTTATTTGAGAATTTGCAATCACTTCCTGCTTCGTGAGCTATTCAACAATTCACATTTGATCTGAAATTTCGAAACACCGTCTCAATTTCAATCCTCATCATATTCTCCAATCAGTTCATACCTTTGTCATAGAATCTCCTCCAACTAGCAATTTTTTACTACAGGTTCAACAAGAAAGATCACTTGCTGCTTAGTACTGCATTAAGTGAATTCACTTAAATCGCATTATTGTGCAATTTCATACAATCACAAGATTTAAAAGTAAAGAAACAAGCCTTTGCACTTTATTCGATACATTTAATTCGATTGCTTCACGTTTCATTTTATTCAAACATCCAAAGTCAAACATGCTCCATGAAGTTGACTCGGACTCTGACAATAGTATAACTCTGGAATTAATTACACTTTTGCCGACTACAGGTATATTCAAAGTTATAATTAGGTCAGATTGAAAACAACATAATTGCAGAAATTCGGTCTCTTCAAGTTTGAGCAATGTCATACTAGATGTTCTCAGTTAGACCCGATACCCCTATTGAGTTGGACTTGCTTTCAGATTTAAATTTCGATTCGATGCCTTTTTCGACCTCTGGAACAATGCAATTTAGATACAAGACTTTAGACCTAATGTAACATACCAAATTTCAATCTATAGATGCAACATTTTACCACGGATTCTACAACTATATAAGAAGAGTTTAATCTCATTGAATTTCATTAAAACACCACGATGTTAACTTTTCTTACAATCTTAGCTACTGCTTTAGCTTCAGAAGTAAAATTCACCTCTCCAGACAACTATATGGGTGCTTATGCCCCAGTTGCTGAGTTTAAAATGGGAACACCACCACAAGATGTTACTTCTCAGCTTGATACTGGTTCCTGGTGTGCTTATATCGAAAGAGGTAACGAAACCTTTACTAGCCAAGAATATGATCCTTATAACAAATCAAGGACTCATTACCCAATTTATCAACCGCTGAAATCTACCACTTTCAAGAATAACACTGGTGATTTAAGACTTGGTGGTTGGTCTGATACTAATAAACACGCTATGTTCAATGGTAACTGGAGTCAAGATGTAAGTTCTTGGGGTGGTTCTGACTTTACTTTTAATTTTATCAATTCCATAACTGGTTGGGCTGGTTCACTTATTGGTCTCGATACTCACGACAAAGATGGTAAAGGTTCAAGTTACTTGTTGCAAGATATGGTTGATGGTGGTGCAATCAAAGGTAAATCACTTGCACTTTACTATGAAGATGTGATTAACATGAAGGGAGTTGCACAATTTGGTGTCATCGATCACTCCAAGTATACAGGTGACTTAGTTAAAGTGCCATATGAGAATACTTTCGAATGGGGTAATTTTGAATTACAATTTGGAGATGAAGAACCAAAAAAACTCTCAAATGAAACTTGTAAAGGTATGTTTGATACTGGTGGAATTCACTCTCATATCCTTCCAGAGGCTTGGAAAGTCTTTACTGACGAATATATGAAGGATGGATATTTCGATTGTGAACAAATCAGACAAAAGGATCCTGTGTTTTATACACTAGTTAATGGATTTAAATTGCCTTACCATTTTACTGATGATCTTCCTGAAGGATGTACCAAATTGAAAGAAGAACCAGGTTATCTTTACCTTAATACTCGTCCATGTAGTGGAGGTCCTAACTTAGGACCTCCAGCCTTTAAAAGAGCTTATACCGTTTGGGATTATGAAAATGGATGTATGTGGTTTGGTACGAGAAATCCAAACCCTGGTCCATCTGACTTCCAAGATGTTACTAAAGGATTCACCCCAAAAAGATCATAATAAAATGGTAGTCTGCTGTAGTTTATGCAAATGAAATTCTTGGTCTTGCTAGTATTAAAGGTATTGATGGATTAAAATTGACAATAGTTTTAGTGTTAGTTAAATTTACTCCGGCTTATTCAAATGATATTTCTGTTGCTAATTTCTTTGTTGGAAGAAGAGCACTTTTTGTAGGTATATCTTTCCAATTTTATTGTCTTTTATATTATGCAATCTTTTTAACTCTTGTACCTGAAGCAGTTGATGAAAATGTCGTTTAGACTGGATCAAATTGATCAATCACTCGTTATGCTTATTCACTTTGCAAATCAGTATGCAAATTCAAAAGCCTCAAATGTTATTGGTATTAAATTCTTATGGTGCTTTTTACTTTTGTGTTGTTGTTTTGGTATCATCACTCTTTTGGGTCTGGTTTTGTATTCCTGAAGGGGCTGGTAGATCTTTGGTAAGTATGGATGACTTCTTTGGTATCTTGTTGGGAGAAAAGGTGCTGAATTATGTCCTGATCGATCAGAAATTAGTAAAACTCATTATAATACTGATGGAAAGGGTACACTTACGATGAGTATATTGATCATAATACTGAAGCATAAAAACCTGAAGTTCATCACGTGGAGCGTTAAACTAGTAACTTAATATAATTGTTTCCTAAAATCTCCGGAAATTGATATGCAGTAAAGAACGTGTATGTTTCAAGTGTTTTCAGCCCGCTGATATTTTTAGTTTAAAAATGTGGGGGACAGTGCAGGGAAAACGGTAATTATGCATGGAACAAAGTACCTACATATCATAACCATAGGTGGGGTAAAAATAAATCGTTTATTGTGACCTTTTAGTAATGTCTGCCTTTCTAGTAAGGTGATTCTAGATTTTCCCACGCGTTCACTCGATGAGATGAAAGACTTGGCTTTAAGTTAGTCATTTTGATTCTTATCGGGTCCAGCCATTTTTTTTTTCAAAAAATTCGTGTTTCTCTTTGAATCTGGCCATCGAATTAATTTACATAAATAAAAATGAATGCATAAAAGGATTTTTTCAGGTAAAGTAAATCTTGGAATGGCATTGGAATGGCAAACTTGGTGAGCTCTTTGGGTGGAAATTTTCAGATCACTTGATTAGTTGAACACGTGAATGGGTGTCTGATTAGTTTCCTGGTGAAGAGGCCGAATAATCGAATGCCCAATACAAGATCATTCTGGCTTGATACAAATAAGATTTCTTCTTGAGGTTGGAATAGCGAAAAGACTTTTTTGGTATCTTTAACACAAGAGATTCGCATACTACACTACAATACTTCATTCCAAATTGTTGTATTCAAAAAGCAGCCCTTTTACAAGCACTTTCACAAACTTAATTCATCATATAA
>JAJLZT010000030.1:0-34571 GCA_030572295.1 Glucitozyma multigemmis | reverse complement strand
TCAAGTCACCAATCAACATTCGACTTGAACTATTGAGTCAAGTTTTTGTCACCTACTACAAGTTTTGACAACCTTCCATCTCTTGACATCCCCCCTAGAACGCAGACTACCCTTTGAACTCCCTTCTGAAATGCTGCAACACTTTTTTTTACTTTTTTTTACTTTTTTTACTTTTTTTACTTTTTTTTGGGTTTTTTTTGTTTTATAATATAGTCTAAACGTTGACAGTCAACCAAATGATCTTCAACTCTTACTTTTGATATCTCTATGAGCAAAAGCTAGATCGAAACCTTTGTTGAAGAAATCAAATCGTGTACTGTCTTCGGCATACAAATCACAATATTCGTCAATTGTGATGTTTTCAAAATGTTTGTTACGGTCATACCAAACAACGGCATATTGGTAACAAGTTTCTCTTTCCAAATACTTTGCGACCCACATAAAGTTACTATAAGTAAACCTTGGATCCAAATCTTTTTCTTTGGAGGAAACAAAATTGGGTTTATGGATTTCAACACCTTTATACTCTGATTCATCTACTTCATCTGCTATTCGACGTCCTTCAATATATCTTTTGAAAACATGTTTATCTTTTTTATACATTGAAGAAAATTCAGATTTGGTTAAACCATGGAGATGTCGAACATCTTCTGACCATTTACTTGCTTGGGATAATGATCTGGCTATTGAAATACCATAATATATTCTTTCAAATTCGGTTACACTGAATCGAATATCCATAACACCATATTCAGGCCAAAATGGCAGAACTAACTCATTTCGCTGATCAACTGAAGTATTTGACAGTCCAGTTGACATTGGTGAATCCGAATTTTCAACTGGTAGGATTTCAACATCAAAAGGTTTTTTTTGACCAGAAACCACTTCCGAATCAGTAGTAACACCAGCTTTAAAAGCCTGAGGGATTGAAATGGAAATTGGAATACTTTTAATTGGAATGTTCGGTAAACTTTGGAATAATCCAAAGAATCCTTTAGTATTACCTTGCGGAAGGTTTTCATCTACTAACTGTTCATCCTTTAAGTTTTCACTCCCAATTTCTTCAACTTGAGTGTCTTTGGTTTCTTTAAGAGTCTGAGTTTCTTGAACAGGTTCGACGACTTTGATTTCAGTAATGACATTGGTTTCAATTAGATTAGATTCTACAATGGCATTGGTTTCAAAGATGGCATTGGTTTCAGGTCTTTCGATGATCAGTTCAGTTTTAGTTGGTTCAACGAACTCAGTTTCAAAAGACTCAACGACCAGTTCTATTTCTGAAGATTCAACAACAGATTGAACCCCAGTCACTTGCTCGTCTTCAATTGGAATGGTTTCAAAGATGACATTGGTTTCAACTGGAATGGTCTCAGAAGTTTCGTAAACCAGTTCAGTTTCAAAAGACTCAACGACCAGTTCTATTTCTGAAGATTCAACAACAGATTGAACCTCAGTAACTTGCTCGTCTTCAGTTGGAATGGTTTCAAAGATGACATTGGTTTCAACTGGAATGGTTTCAGAAGTTTCGTAAACCAGTTCAGTTTCAAAAGACTCAACAATAGATTCAGCCTCAGTAACTTGCTCATCTTCAATAGCTCCAACAACTTGAGAGGTTTCAATGTCTTCAATTTCTGCATTTTCATCTAAGATTTTGACAACTTGATTACTTTCAATGGCTTCAGAATCAACAATAGTTTGAGCGTCACCGGAATTTACATCATTAACAAAAGCTACAAATTCAACTTCATTTGTAATGCGCTCCGGATAGTCTCGTGGTATCAAAAAGAATTGCTTTGTAACCACATGTTGATGTTCCAAAAACAGCGAAACTTCTTCAAAAGTGGTTTCATTATCAGAATCTGAAGAGTCTCCTGGCCCATTTGAATCAATATAACTTTCCTCGGGGCTTGAGCTACCACGAGGAACTCTTTTAAATTTGATGATTGTTTTGTATAATTTATCTCTTTTTCGATGATATTTAACGATTTCAGTGTCTTCTTGAGGCAATGAAACTCTACGGGGATGGAAAATCTTGTAGAATCTGTTACCCCTTTTTTCATACTTGGGAGATTCTTTATCAAGACTTACTTTTTGTCCCTTGAGTTTTCGATAAGTTGTTTTAATTTTCATTTTTAACTTGTCTCTCTTTCTCATAACAGGTGGTTCCAAATGGAATTTTCGGACCCCTGTTGAGGTCGTCAGATTATCTTCAGACCTTGAGCGGTGAAAGCTTGAAAAATGCATATCACTAGGCTAATGAATACTAATCAACTAAGTTTGTGAAGAAAAGAATTTGCGATACCACAAATACATCACATATGTGATACACCACAAACACTTATAACTCCACTAAAACAAACCTGTTGTGTATAGTTCAGAATGGTAAAAACAGAAGAATGTGAGATCTCCAGTGTATATCTGGTCTATTGCTGCTTTTCGCAACCAGTCCTTCAGACGCGCATAGAACGTAGATAGATCAAGGTATCACTGTAAGGTCATAATGGATAGTATGAATCTCTTTATTTCTGTTTTAAAGTATGGAATCAACCTATTTAGATGCAATTAGAAATTGAATCGTTAAATCTTTCTTTGCTTAGTCTTTTGATTATCAAGGTCTGAATTCAACTTTAACAGCCTGTATTCCTAAGTGACATTTGAGCTCGTTTGATACAACTGTCTCTACCATTCTCTCAATTCTTGTTTGAGACCGAACTAAGAACTTAAATGTGTTGTTAATTCAAATCAGTTTTGAATTTGTAGATGTCTTTTTGAGTTACTCGATTAATCCAGAAGTCAAGTAAACCATAGTGAAGTGGTTTCCACTGTTGTCATATCGGTAAATCCTCATACTTCCTACCGTTATTTATAAATAACTCAGAAATATTAGCCTTGGAATCAACCTAAATTATCTAAATGTGCCATAAGAAGATGAGATGAAACTCTGTGAAAGCCCTTTCGGAGTCGAAATGTAATTTAAGGCCCTTTTGAAATAATCAAGTTTGAAAATAGACCATTCCAAGTCCATTCAACCATGATAAATATCAAGTCTGTACAAACTTGATATTGTGAAGTCATCATCAAGGCCAATCTAATGAGAATCCATAACCTTTCATACGGAAGAAACTCCGAATATATTAAACCTCACCTATGGATCAACTCATACCAATAGACCTCAAAGATGTCAAGAAGTAACATCAATCAGTCATATACTCATATCACAAGTCAATGCTATATGTCTAATTGGTCCACATTTCAGCTCAGATCAAAATGTCGCAGTCAGTGACTGAAACTTGATGCTGATGACACTACAAGGGAATTCTTCTACAAAGACTTCTATTACTTCCTCATTATCTATTTACGATCTCTAATTCATCTTTCGCCAAATTAATTAGTTCTTTTCTCCCATATAATATCAGCCGGCTCGAGTGGTAATGTAACCATTGAAGCGTAATCAACATCAGGAACTTTATTAACTTTCCATCTGATTTTAGAAACATAGGTCGCAAGAATAACCCCCAATTGAACATAAGCAAATTGTTCACCGATACATCTATGTCTACCACCACCAAATGGTAAATATGGTGAAGAAACACCTTTTGAAACAGCACCAAATCCATAATCAACAGTTGAATCTTCTGTACTATTACTGATTTTGGACCATCTATGTGGATCAAATTTCAGTGCTTCTGGGAACCATCTATCTGATGTCATGGCATAACCAGGACTAACCATGACATAATGACCTTTTGGTACAACATAGGAAGTATTTGGTACAATTAATTCATTCATAACTTTTCTAAAGATAGAATGTAATGGCATATGCATTCTTAATGTTTCTTTAATTGTATCGTTAACCAAAGGCATTGCTTGTAAATCTTGTAATGTTAAAGTAGTTATATCTCTATCACCTAAAACAGATTTAACTTCTTGGAAAAGTTCATCTTGTAATTCTTCATTATCACCTAGATGTAATAAAAACCATGCAGAAGTTGCTGCTGATGTATGTTGTCCACCCATTAAAACTCCAATTAATAAATTTGCAATTTCTTGATCTGTCATTTTAACTCCATCTTTATAAGTAGAATTTACCATCAAAGTGTCAATAAGATCACGATTAGCAACAATATCACCTGTTTCTCTTCTTTCATTAATTAAACTCATATAAGTTCTTGAAATCTTTTGCTGCGCTAAATCTCTTTTCTTATAACTTGGTAATGGTAAATTAGGGAAAACAAAATTAATAGGAGTAAATCCTTTATCTAAATCAGAATACAATTGAGCAAACGAAGCATCAAATCTTTTTCTCATCTCATCTCCCATAAGTGAACGTGAAGCTGTGAATATAGTAATTTCTGGTTGAGTATGCATAACATTTGTAATACCGTTATTATTTGTATTCATATCAAAATTTGGTGAAGTTTCAAAGTAATTTAAAACCTCATCTTGAATTTTTGGTACATATTTTTCAAAAGCTTCTTTAGTTAAAGCAGCTTTTGCAAATTTCTTTTGCTCCATTAATTTTGCATTTGAACAATCATAAATAACACCTTCACCAAAAACTGGAGTTGTCAAGTGTTTGTAAGCTTCTTCAGCTGAAACATCATGAAGTTTTGAATTGAAAACGAATTCATGTCCTTTTGGTCCTAAGTAAACTGTCATTACTTTACCTAAAAGAACAAAGGCAAATACATCACCATACTTTTCACGACATTGTTCAAAGAAATCATATGGTTGCATACCATAACCAATTGCTGAACCAAACCATGGGATCCAATAAAATACTAATGGTACTCTATCTTTTCTAAATGAATAGACAAATTGCCATAATATATTATAAACAAAAGGAATAACAATAATCAAACTAATTTGTTGGAGTAATGGTAGACTAGTGAAAGCCTCGTAAAGATATATACTTATATCTTTAAGTGCCATGATGAGTTTAGAGTTAATGAAGAAGGTGTTTATAGTTTTATAATCGTTTAGCGTATAAGTGATGGAGGTCGTGTGACGATCATGGTGGTGTGAGCCAGTGGAACGATATTAAAGTAAGCAGATGTATGTAGGAGTAAACGCGTTTTTGGTCTGGAGACAACTGGAGATGTCAATCTCAGACTTGAGTAGTTATTTCAGTTTTTGATGGTTGTTTTTAACGAACTTTTAGATCTATGTTCTCTTTTATTGCAAGGTTTTAATTTTTTTCTCTTTATGGCGGTGTTCTAAGTATTATGTGAGTCTGTAACCTCCGATCTCAAATCCAGTCTCGGTCCTAAATTCAGTCTCAGTCTCAGTCTCAGTCTCAGTCTCATTATGCGCTTCGCATTCTGTCTTGAGCTCTGTCTCAGTCTCAGTCTCACTGTTTTAAACTCTACAACCACTCTACATATCACTCTACACTCAATTTACCAATTATCAATTCTTTACTATTTACTTCAACTCTCCTCACCTACTTTATCAATTGAGTCTCTCTTTTTAACCAATTCCATTCCAAACTTCCCTTTACAAAATCAACATTAAACAACTCCCATATTTCTTTATGATAATCATTTATCCAATTTTTTTCGATTTTAGTTAACATGTCAATATCAATTAACTTTCTACAATATGGAACTTTTGTAAATGTTTCAAATTCATGGAAATCTTTACCTTCATAAGATTGACCAGAAAATTTTACAAACATAACATTCTCAATCCTAATACCATACTCACCAGATTCATAATAACCGGGTTCATTTGAAATTAAATGCCCAGGCTTTAAAATGTTCTTTTTACCAAGTGATTTTGGACTTATACCAATTGGACCTTCGTGAACATTTAAATATGATCCAACTCCATGTGATGTACCATGACCATAATCTAATCCATCTTCCCATAAAAATTGTCTTGCTATTGTATCAAGACTACTACCGGTTGTATTTTCAGGGAATTTCAATTTACTTAATGCTATAAGCCCTTTTAAAACTAATGTATAGTGTCTCTTTTCTGTTGTAGTTGGTGTTGTCATATGTATCGTTCTTGTAATATCGGTTGTACCTTCTAAAAACTGTGAACCAGAATCATTTAAATAAATTTTGTCTGGATTAATAACTTGACAAGAACCTTTTTGAGGCTTATAGTGAATAATAGAACCATTACTACCAGTTGCACTAATTGTTGTAAATGATGGCCCAACGAAATTCTTTTCAGTTTGTTTAAATTTTAATAAAGTTTCATCAGCAGCGATTTCATCAACAAGTTCACTTTCAACTGAAACCTCATTTTCAAGCCATGAGAAAAATCTTATAAGAGCTCTTGCATCTTTTATATGAGCAAGTTTTGCATTTTTCAATTCTATTTGATTTTTTATAGCTTTTAAATCTTGAATTGGTGATGGTAAGTTTTCAAAATCACATTGTAAGCTATTAACAATTGCCCATGAAGCATTTGATGGTACTAATATTTTTTCTTTTGAAGTTTTTAACTGAGCTGATTCTTTAGTCAAAACGTCAAAAAATGAATCATACAGTTCAATTCTAACGTTATTCAGTTCTAAATATGATTTAACAGTTGTATCAAATTTAGATCTATCAACAAATAATATAACTTCATCTTTTGTAATATAAAGATATCCAAAGAATACTGGACAATATTCAATATCCGAACCTCTTAAATTCAATAACCATGCAATTTCATCTAATGCTGAAACAACCATACTTGTACAGTTTTCAAGTTTTAAAATTTCATGAACTTTTTGTAATTTTGTCATAAAACTCTCACCTGAATATTCTGATGATAATGATTTTATAATATGAGAATGTTGTTTTGGAACTTCTTCAAATTCTCCCCACATTTTATCGATTAGATTCTCTTTAATTGGGACTAATTCACCAAATTCTCCTAAAGCTTTTTTCAATATCACAACATCATTATATGAAATTAATTTTGGATCAATACCAACTTTAGCTTTATAACCAGAATCTTTATATGATTGATTAACTTGGTTACTAATCCATTCTATCCATGAAGGTTCATTTGGTATACCTTGTCTTAATAAACTCCAATTAAAATCTAATTCATTATTTGCTTGAGAAAAGTATCTTGAATCAGTTGCTAAAACAGCCAAACCTTCAGGTATATCATTCATACACATGATATCACGAGTTATAATTGCAACACCAGCAGAACCAGAAAATCCTGAAATAAAACTTCTTTTCTGATCAATTGGTGATGTATATTCAGATTGATGACTATCTTCAGATGGTACAATGTAAATCGTTAAATCATGTGATTTCATCAAATTTCTTAATCTCTCTAATCTAAGTGAAGTATTGACTTCTTTTGCTTCAGGTAAACATAAACTTGCTGCATCTATTGTGAAGATTGAACCTTTTCTTGAACCATTTCTTGGTGATGTTGAACCACTACCTCTTTTATTAAGTAACTGTTTTGCAAAATATGATGATCTTCTATTATTACGTGATAATAAACCAGGTGAACATGTACAATTTGCACATTGAGCTCTACTTACCTTTTTCATATCTGATATCAAGTTGTATAAAGAAGAAATGACTGAGATTTGACTTGAGTTATATTAGTGCAGGTAGTTCAAAGTCTCAAAGTCTCAAAGTGGCGAGTAGATTACTGAATACTGCGCATAGAGTAGGGTAAAGATGAAAGAGATTGAGTATAGAGTAAGATTAGGGTAAGATTAGATTAAGATTAAGAATGAAGGTGGTAGAGTAGAATTAGAATTCCGGTCTGATAGTTTGTTTTGGTATGATGAAGTAGAAGAAGGCATGAGTTGTTGCTTATGTTGGTTTAGTTTGATTGGGTAATTTTGCGATTAGGTATAAGAGCGTTAATTGGAAAACTTCAAGCTTAAGAGCAATAAATCTTTTGTTTGATATTTGGATTAATATGAGGTTAATTGCTTTGATGAAGGAATAGATGAAGAAATAGCAATGATTGCGAGGATGTGATGAAGTGAATGTATTGTCTTGATTGTGCGCAGTGGTACGGTGAGTGTATGATTAGCGACATTCTCAGTTATAAATTAAAGAGACTTAGCGCGGAAGACTTGATTTAAATATTTCTCACTAAATAATCAGACATTATGCGACATTATTAACATGATGTTTAGACATTGTGAAATATTAATACTTTACTTATAAGATGAATTGGACTTTAGATGATATAATAACGGTATGTATAAGAAGAGAGAGATACTTGAGTTCCAAAGAAACAATTGAATTGTTTGAGAATTGGTTGAGTTTAAGTAATTGAGAATGTGATTGAGATGAGAATATGATGTCAAATGAGAGAAGTGAAGTTGAAGTTGAAGTTTGTGAGTTGAAATTGAAGTGTTTGTGTTTTTGTCGTTAACTTTGTTGGCTTGTTAGTGACTTGTTATCTCATTTACTTTGTTAGTTGACTAGGTGATTTACTGTTTTGAATTGTTTCTCACTTACCAACTCTCTTTGCTCGTTGACTAGCTGATTCACTGTCTTAAATTGTTTCTTACTCACCAACTCGCTTTGGATAGCTGATTGACTGTCTTGATTTGTATCTCACTCACCAACTCGCTTTGCTCGTTGGTTTGCTCGTTGGTTTACTCGATGAATCGTCCCTCACTCACCAACTCGCTTTGCTCGTTGGTTTGCTCGTTGGTTCGCTCGTTGGCTCGTTCGATATACTAACCCCAGAACATCGAAACCCTATACACCTCCTCTTCCCCTCAAACAATCTCATCCATACAAAAACAACTCCAACTAATACAAAAATCTCCCAATGGCTACAACTTGGCAAAAATCCTCCTACGTAATCCCTCAAAAAATTGTCAATTCTTTGGTGCTTTAACCTTATCAGTTGTAATAAATAACTCCTTAATACCATTAGAACTAATGATATCTGAAATCCAACAAGAAATCATTCATCATTATTCTTTACCAAATCCAAATATGATTACAATTAGAAAACTATTATCAAATTTATCTTTAATCTTTATGAAACATTACTTGGATTATTCTAATCCAATTTCATCCCTCATAAGTAAATTTCAAAACTCGGATCAACCTAATGTAACTCCAGAACAATTCCAATCCTTCATAAATTCTATTGATCATAAGCTCTTATCCTTATTACTTATATTTATAACAACTTTAATTGAAGATATATCGAAAAATCCTCAAAGTCTGAATAGTCATCAAATTATATATGATAATCTCTTTTATCAAATTATAATTATACTTAATTCTCTTGATGAATCTCATTCGTCATCAATACATTCTTTGAGTTTAGATTGTTTAAACTCATGGATTACATACATATCAATAGCTGAAACCTATTCAGATATAAGATATACAGATTGCCAACCATTGATTCAATATCTATTTAGTCATTTTAATCAGAATCTACAATATAGTAAAGCTTTTTCTGTTACAAGTGAGATTCTTGAAATTAATCCTATGATGTTGAAACCAAGTGAGAAATCAAGTTTAAAACTGATACTATTTGATGGATTTGGTATTTGGTTTATACAACAAGCTTTAACGAATCCAGAGAATTATATTGATGAAATGAATTCGTTTGTAACTTTGATATCAATTCTTTTACAACTAGATGTTATAACATTAGCAAAGAATTTGATGAAATCAGAAAATCAAAGGATAATGGAAATTCTACTTCTATTAACAGATTTTCCTGGTATACCAATGATAGAAGAAACCATTAGTGATTTGTTATTGACAATTTGGGAAGAATACATAAATGTGTTTATAGATGATTATGATAGTTTTGAACACGAAAAAGTTGAATTTTTGGAGAAAAGAGATGAAATTCTTAACAAAGTTGGACTTATCTATTGGAAGAAACTTCAGATTGAAGACTTTGAAGTAAATAAATCTGAAATCTTATATTATAGATCAAATGTAAGTGATTTATTCTTAGTATTATATTCTTTACTTAAAGAGCCATTTTATGAAAGTCTTTCAAGGAATATTCTAATAAGTTTAGAAAGTTTGAAAACAGAGATTACATTAGATCACCTACTCCAATTGGAAAGTAGTCTTTACCTTCTTTATAAAATTACAGAAGATTCTACTTTTTATGATTCTCAACAAGTTTCATTAACAAAATATATTGACACGTTATTTCAAAATGACATAGTTAAAATATTTGATAATATCTTTAAGGCATCAACATCATCATTAAACCAATTATCGTCTTCTACTTTTATAAACTATTTAAGTTGTATTCAATTCTATTTTAATGCGGCTGGTGATAAATATTTGGGTGAAGTTTTTGATTTTTTATTTCAAGTTTTGATCCAAGGACAAAAGCTTTTAACTTTAAATACTTCAAAGACTATCCTTAAGATTTGTAAAGAATGTCGTGAACATCTAGTTGGATTTATACCAAATTTGGAAGCGTTTTTAACCGAAATGATCCTCAATATTGATGTTGATAATATCATAAGACAAAGAATGTCAAATAGTTATATATCAATAATCCAATGTATTAAAGATCCAATTGAGTATGGGAAATTACTATTCTCTATATTACAAAAGATTTATAAAGCAAGTTTAACTACATCTATTGAAGAAGATTATCTAATATCATTACTTTCATGTATAAATGAAATTGGGAAAGCAAGTCAAATTCCAATTGAAGTGGATGATTTTTATACAAAAGAACAACAATTACAAATAGATTCTTATTGGTTAGATGATCCTTTAAATATCAAACCTTTGATCTTGGAAATTATATCAACCTTTTCCCTAAATAGTCATTTGGTTGATAATACTATTATTACTGAAAAATCATGTTCAATATTAAAGTCTGGCTTTACAGAGACTTTGAATGGTCCTTTCAAATTTGATTATGATATTATATTACAATACTTAACGACAAAGATGAATTCTTGTAATACAAATTCTGTTCCATATATCTATGGTTTAATAGAATCTATAATCATAGTTAATAAGCAAATGTCAGAGAATTCTTTAAATGAGGTTATACTCAATGTCTTTACTACCAAACTTGATTTTCTTAAAACTGATCCTGATCTAATTCAATCTGCTATAAATCTATTTTCAACTATACTTGATAGAAGACCGAGTCTTTTAATTGGATTACCAATTTTCCATGAAATCATACTTAATTTTACACTAGACGGTTTACATGCAAATGAAAGTTTTATAATCAAATCAAGTTGTAAATTTTGGAATTCTTTACTTACTGTTAAAAGAGGTGATGAAATCGTTCAAAGTAATATTCGGAAATTAATCTCCGAAACCGATTTAGGTATATCATTAGTTTCAAATCTATTGAAAGCATTTGTCAGTAGTTCAAGATCGAATTTGGATTGTTATTATCTGGTATTTAGAAATTTATTATCGAAATATCCAATGGAAATCAAGCAATGGTTGATATATTCAATTCAGAATTTGAATGAGAATGAGATGATAAACAAAGGAAAGAAGTTTCAACACAAGGATTTTGAAAGGTTTATTAGTAAGTTGATGATTACAAGAGGTCAAAGATCAGCCAATGACGTTTTGAAGAAATTTTGGCTTCAGATTAATGGATTGGTTGAGTATCAGAGTTTGTCTGTATAGCGAAGCAATCCAAGCACCAAAACATCTTATTCATACTATACAGCTAGAGTAAAGATAACACCCCATTATAAAACATAACTATAGAACTACATACTGACATCATCACCTAATTAAGCATTGAATCTAATTCCTTGCATAATTGTTCACACTCTTTATCGTACTCTAAATCATTTAGTGATACACACTGATATCTTACCCTTACTGTATCATTATAAGAATCTTGTCTTGCTTTCAATCTAAAATTCATTTCTTTCATGGTAGCATTACTAGTAACCTCGGTAAATTTAGCTTTATCTTCATCATCTCTTAATTTCATCAACTCACTAGCACTAACCCCAAATAACCTATTTGCTTCATTATCAAATAAAGTTATCCAAGCTTGTCCAGAACTATCCATTACAGAGCAATTCAATATGTATCTATAGGTTGGTTCATTAAAATTCATTGCACATTTCTCACATCTCCATGTACCATCACTTTGTTCGATAACTTTCCTATTACATGTATTTGTAGTTTGTTGTGAGGATTGTGGTGTATTCCCACAAGCTGGATAACAAAAATTCTCAGTTTTAAAGAAATTTATAGTTGCTTTTATATTAAAGAAATCAGGTTTTTCATTCATACCCATGTTTTCTTCTTGTGCTTGTAAAATCGATTTTCTATTTGCAATTAACAGTTGTGGTGAACTTGCTTGTTCAGCTTTTAAAGTCTTGAAACTCTCATTTACTCCTTGATTATCATACCAACCTTTTAATTGATATGATTCTGGAGTATCTGGATTTGGCATTAATGAACCTGATGAAGTTAAGGTTAATGATCTACCACCAAAATCTTGAACTTTACAACCTTTAAATGCTACAACAGAACCCTCGGGTGTTTTGAAATCAATAGCAGTCGAATTCCATAATCCAACTGTTATTGCAAAATTACTATCATCAACAATTGTAATATTTCTTCTATCAAATGGTTTACCAGTTGATTTTGCTGTGATCTGAAACACAGGATTTACTTCTTTTAATACACCAATCACATCTACAATGGAATTTGGTTCTGATAATTCAATCTTATTCAATTTTGTAAAATTAAAGTTGATTTTAGGTACATCACTTGTATCAAAACATTCCTCAATTATGGTATCTTTATCTAAAGACAACTCATATGGATGACTAAGATGAGAAAATTGAGGTTTACTTTGTTGAACTCTTGCTTTACTTACATAATAAACTTTTCCCTCTTGTAATTCATTATAGAATTTGTCAGCCAAATCATTAAAAGCAGTTGCTCTTATCTCATCTGATTCATCTAAAAAGTTGATGTTAAACAATTTTCCTTCACCTCTTGCATTTTGCCATGTCCGGATTTCACCTTTATATGAAACTCTACCTTTTATAGTCCATTGATTATGATAAGGTGATAACTGTTCAATTGGATTAACTTGTCTATTTGACTTTGGAGGTACAGATTTTTTAGGTGGTGATACAATTGGTTTACTTGTTGGTGGTTCCAGATTTGAATTCAGACTTAATAATGATGAAGTACCAAGACTTGAAGTCATTACAAATAATGAGCCAGGTTCTCCTTTTGTGGCACCATCATCATTTGGATTTTGGGCAAAATAGGTATCACAGGGAATTGGAGTACCTGGGACTTTCAGATCGACATTTGCTACTAATTCACAATCTTCTATGAAGATCAAATGTTTAGCGGTAACCATCAATTTGAAACTTTTGATATTGATTAAAGAGTTTTTACTAAATCCATTGGCTTCGAGATGTGGAACACATTGAACTGCTACAACTCCATGACATGAATATTCTCCATCTGTAAGTAAAACTCTATACTTTCTTGTATATCCTTCATTGTCCGCTGCATTTAATTCTAAAAGTTTTGTATTTGTTGCTTGAACAATTAAAGATTTACCTTTCCATGAATCTCTTTCTGAATTTGAGATTATACCTTTAAGACAACCAGTGCTTAGTTGGGATGACATTATGGTTGATGAGTTTACGCGTTTGAAGTGAAGGCGCGAAGTTTAATGAGAGTTTATGAACGTGAGCAAGCGCGTGAGCACGCGTGTATAATAACACGAATAAGGATTCTGAAGTAGTCAACAGGAAAGTGGAATTTTGATGTTGGCTAATTCTCTTCTCTATAGTAATCACTATATATCAACTACAAGCTGATATATATATATGGAAAGATTACAAAATACTGGTTTTGAGACTCGATTGGTCTTACTGCGCGATACCTCATCCTCTCATTACTTCTTAATCTCAGAGTCTACTTCTAAAGTCAATTAAAAACCCACTTCTCTTATTCTCCAAGAATCCTCCCCTTCTCTACGTTTTAAATCTCCTCCGTTTCTAATGTATTCTCTATTTAATTTTCAAATCATAACCTAATTCAATCAATAATCAAGTATGTCACTTTGTTGTCCCTGTCATCACTGTCGTCACTTTCAAAGCTTTGGTTGCTCTCTAATGATCAACTCCCCACTATTTCTTTTAACAGCCCCAGCATTTTCTAAAGCACTTGTCAAATCATCTATTAAATCTTCAACATTTTCAATCCCAATACATAATCTAATCAAATCTTCAGGGAAATCTCTCTCCTTTCTTGTCTTAGCATCAATACTTGCATGAGACATAAGACAAGGCATTGATATAAGTGAATTAACACAACCAAATGAAACTGCTATACCAAAAATATCAGTGTTTTCAACAATTTTTTGTGAGATTTGTACATCACCAGTTTCAAATGATAAAACAGCTCCAGCACCTCTACATTGAGATTGATGTAATTCATATTGAGAGTGTCCAGGTAGACCAGGGTATCTGACTTTAAAACCTAATTCATTCAAAAATTCTGCAATTTTTAAACAGTTTGATTGTTGTTTTTCGATACGAACCGATAATGTACGTAAACCTCTACATAAAAGCCAAGAATCAAATGGCAGAAGACCACAACCAGTTGAATTGATGACAAAATAAACATCTTGTGCTAACTTTGAATTCCTTGTTGCAATAACTCCCGCCATAATATCATGATGTCCATTAAGATATTTTGTACCTGATTCATATTGAATATCAACACCTAAATCTAACGGGGTCATTAAAATTGGTGACATCATTGTATTATCAAATACAACTATACAATCTGGATTTATATCATGAGCATATGATGTAATTGCTTTAACATCAATGACTTTAATTAAAGGATTAGTTGGACTTTCCAAGAAAATCATCTTGGTATCTTTTGTAATTCTAGATTTAACAAGTTGAGTATTTGTGGTATCAATGTGACTAACTTTCAAATCTCCTTTTGAATGTAAATATGTTAATAATCTATGAGTACCACCATATAAATCTTCACCAGCAATGACATGATCACCTGGTGATAATAATCTTGTAATAACATCTAAACAACCCATCCCACTTGTAACAGCATAAACAAATTTTGCTTTCATAATCTTTGCTAAATGATTTTGTAAATAAGTTCTGGTTGGATTACCTGATCTTGTATAATCATATTCACCCATATTTGTTAATGAGGGTTGTTTAAAGGTTGCTGATTGATATAATGGTGGTACACTAGCATTAAATTGGTCAGGAGATTTGTTTAAAACTAATTCTGTTTCGATTTTATAATTCTTTGTCATTATGGAGACTAATAGGTTGTGGTTGATTTAAAAGATGAGTGTCGTTTATCATTTCACGTGATTTGTCGAGGATAAGAGAGACGATTGCAAGAGCGAGTCAAATGATTTGACTCATGTGCGACATAAAAAGTGATGTATGATGTCATGATTAGATTTTGAGATGTTTTGACGGGGGTAGGGTAATTTAGAGACTAAACTTGGAATTGAGCAGAGCTCAATTGATTTGAGATCTCGTCTCCCTTTATTGTCAACTGATTCTCGCTCCTTCTTCCTGAGTTTACTCATTCTAACTTGATCATTCACTATCTCCCAACTCACCTCGCTTATTGGTTCGCTCATTCATTATTTTGTCTATTGATTTACACCTATCTATTTACCCCCCTCATCACCTATAAATCAGCTCTAGTAAATTTCCTCAAATCGGTTGGTTCTTTACCTAATAAAACCTTTCTACCAGAATAAGGCTCACAAGATTCTCTACCAGAATAAGGACCAATTTTCGGTTTTTCACCATTTTGTAATTGTTTTAAAATATCAATTGTTTTATTTGCAGTTAAGTCCTCATAAAAATCATCATCAATAGCTAACATTGGTGCATTAACACAAGCACCTAAACATTCAACTTCTTGAAATGTAAATAACTTATCTTTCGTAGTTTGACCAGGTTTAATACCTAAATGTTTTGTAACTGCTTCCATAACTTCATCTGATCCATTTAATTGACATGGTGTTGTTGTACAAACTTGAATATTATATTTACCCATTGGTTTTCTATTATACATAGTGTAAAAGGTAGCAACTTCATAAACTCTCATTGGTGGTACATCAACTAATTTTGCAACATAATTCATTACTGAAATTGATGTAAATCCCTCTTGTCTTTGACCTAAATCTAATAAGGGCATTATAGCTCCTTTTTTATATTGTGGTGGATATTTTGCAACGATTTCATCTGCTCTTTTTTTATTTTCACTATTAAATTCAAATGGTGTTTGGGTATTATTTTCAGGTGATTCTCTATGTACTGAAATAATTGATGAGTTTCTAATGGAATTTCTAGTTATGAGACCATTGGGAAGCGATCTTATACCAAATTGATATAAAAGACGTGACATGGATGATGTTTGATTATATGAGATCAAAAGAGATGTTTAAATTATGTGTGCGAATCAATTGTTTTTCTCTTTGTGTCACATTTTCTAGTAAGCGATAATTATAGAGTATGATTGGTGGAGTGTGGAGAATACATAGAATGAGAAAAGTAGTGAGAAGGTTAGAAAACACATCTAGTTTATAAACTGTAATTACTTCAAAATTCAACATGTGAAACTAAAAAAAAACCTTAATCTGATAAAATTTAAATCAACTCATTAATTAGTCCATTTACATTAAATTTCAAATATCGTCTTAAACCTTCTTTATGAGAAACCCTTACACCTATAGAAATTAATTGAATCGCGCATCCAACCACCCGGGTAATACATTGTGAGCATCGTCTGCCGCAAAGTATCTATATCCCCAGTTACTAAAGGGATTGATCGATGAGTGAAAGAGAATTGGAAACACCTAGATCTCCCTCAAGATCTACGAATAGGGTTGAACCACCAAGACTTGGTGATGGTTCTTCAATTACTCTGTCACCAAGAAGGCGGAATAAGCAATCAATTTTCAGTGATAGGTATATCCCAACAAGAACTGGAGTTGATTTACAAGCAGCTTTTCTGCTTAGTTCTCGTGAAGTTTCAATACCAAATTTACGAAGTAGGGGTGACCTAGAAGAATCCAATGAAATCGAATTAAGAAAAGAGGAAGAAGCTAATCGAACGTTTTCTTCAGTATTAAAAACCGAATTATTTGGTGAAAAAATCCCTTTAAAAGATGATTCTAATAATCAAAATTCAGCAACTCCAACAAGAGATGATATTACATTAACACCAAGACGTTCTAAAAAAAGTAATTTATTTTCATATCAAGTACTGCCACTGAAAGCTTCAAATCCAATTTCAAGAGATTTACAAAATGAAGTGTATTCCTTAAGTCCAGTTAGACTGGAACTGCAAAAAATCTTACTTCTGCCACAAAAGAAACCTCGAAATATACTGAAGGTACCGTATAGAGTATTAGATGCACCCGAACTTTGTGATGATTTTTATCTTAATTTAGTTGAATGGGGAGCACAAGATGTTTTAGCTGTTGGTTTGGGAGATTCTGTTTATTTATGGGATGGATCAACTCAACTGGTTGATCGATTATGTCATTTGTCAAATAGTGATAAAGTAACAAGTATTGGTTGGATTGGGTCTGGTACTCATTTAGCAATTGGTACTTCAAAAGGATTAGTTGAAATATGGGATGTTACAAAAAGTAAATGCGTTAGAACAATGCTGGGTCATAGTCTTCGTGTATCATCATTAGCATGGAATGAACATATACTACTGTCAGGACTGCGAGATCGGTCAATTTTAAATCGTGATGTTAGAATTGAAGAACATTATGTAAATAGATTTGAAGGTCATAAACAAGAAGTTTGTGGATTAAAATGGAATGTTGATGAAAACAAATTAGCACTGGGTGGTAATGACAATAAATTATTAATATGGGATGGTTTAAATCCAAAACCTTTATATAAATTTGAAGATCATACTGCAGCAGTTAAAGCAATTGCATGGTCACCACATCAAAGAGGTATATTAGCATCTGGTGGTGGTACAGCTGATAAGTCTATTAAAACATGGAATACTCTAAGTGGTAATATGGTTAATGATGTTAATACTGGATCACAAGTTTGTAATTTAATGTGGTCAAAAAATTCTAATGAACTTGTTAGTACTCATGGATATTCTAAAAATCAAATAATTGTATGGAAGTATCCTTCAATGCATCAAGTTGCACAATTAACTGGACATACTTATAGAGTATTATATTTATCGCTTTCACCTGATGGAGAGACAATTGTTACTGGTGCGGGTGATGAAACGTTGAGATTTTGGAATGTTTTTGAAAAAAATAGGAATGAAGAAGCTCCAAATAGTGTTTTATTAGATGCATTCTCTCAATTGAGGTAAGAGAGGATAAATAAGACGAAATTTAATTTGATATTTGTAGTATGCTGGTGTATCTTTAGTGAGTCATGTGGCCCATCCTGTATCTTAACCTAGTAATACATAAACCGATCCAAATCGCTTATCTGATATCGACAACTAACTAGATGGCACCAGGACTTGATTTATTACATCATCTTAGTGAAGAAAGTAAACTGAGAAAAAGTTCACCATTAAAAAGTGCTTTTAAATATTATGGTCAACCAGGCTTAACATTTTTAGGTGGTGGATTACCATTAAGTGATTACTTTCCATTTCATAAAGTATCAGCAGAAATACTTTCAGCACCATTTCCTTCGGGAATTGGAGCTCCAGTTACAGAAGAGAATAAAACAGAACTTGAAGTTTTTAAGAATAAAGCTTTAAATATTGAAAATTCTGTAGAATTAAGTAGATCATTACAATATGGTTATACAGAAGGAGCACCAGAGTTGACCTCTTTCCTCAAACAACATACAAAAACCGTTCATAATGTTCCTTATGATAATTGGGATTTAATTGCAACTGTTGGTAACACACAAAGTTGGGATGCAACTTTAAGAACATTTGCAACAAGAGGTGATTCAATTTTAGCAGAGGAATATTCTTTTAGTTCAGCTTTGGAAACAGCTCATGCTCAAGGTATTAATACAATTCCAATGGCAATGGATTCTGAGGGGATTTTACCTGATGCTTTAAGTTTACAATTAGAAAATTGGATTGGTCCAAAACCAAAATTATTATATACAATTTGTACTGGACAAAATCCAACTGGTTCATGTTTAAGTATTTCAAGAAGAAAGAAGATTTATGAAATTGCTTGTAAACATGATTTAATTATCATTGAAGATGAGCCTTATTATTTCTTACAAATGGAACCTTATACTCAAGATAAAGCCGCAAGAGAAAAATTACATGTTCATTCTCATGAAGAATTTGTTAAGGCTTTAGTACCTTCATTTATATCACTTGATATCGAGGGTAGAGTGCTTAGATTAGATTCATTCTCAAAAGTTTTAGCACCAGGTCTCAGATTTGGTTGGATTGTGGGTCAATCTTCATTATTAGAGAGATTTGTTAGATTGCATGAAGTGTCAATTCAATGTCCCTCAGGTTTAACTCAATCTTTAACAAACCAATTATTACATAAATGGGGACAAAATGGTTATATCGATTGGTTAATTGGTTTAAGGGCTGAATATACTCATAAAAGAGATGTTGCAATTGATTCTATTCATTCTTACTTCCCAAAAGAAGTTGTATCATTTGTTCCACCAGTTGCTGGGATGTTTTTTACTGTTAATATAGATGCTTCAAAACATCCAAAATTTAAAGAATTGGATGAAGATCCTTTAAAAATTGAGAATTTGATTTATGAGCAAGGTTTGAAACAAGGATGTCTTATGATACCAGGTTCTTGGTTCAAAACCGCTGGTGTATCAAATCCTCCACAGCCTTCGTTACCTATTAATGAAGCTGCAAAAAATTTGATTTTTTTCAGAGGTACTTATGCTGCTGTACCATTGGATGATCTAGCTCATGGGTTAGAGAATTTTGGTAGAGCTATCAAAGTTGAGTATAATTTGTAATAGATAGAATAGAGAAGCATTAGTGCTACGCACTAGTGCTGAGCTTAAAAGTTTTGTAGGACAGACCTAGAGTCTCTTGATCTTTAATCTCTAGGTCTGTGTGACACCAAAACACAGTAAGACCGAGTCCTCTACACGTGACTCATCAACATATATCGCTTATAGAAGGTAGATCATTATTGATGCATATCTTAAAGATCCCATGGTTTGGACACAAAGGTAAGTAATTGTGACCCTTGTTTCCCAGCTCTTTTAGTTATCTTCTCTTCTCCTACTAACAATAGCTGAAAATAAACATGTTGAATGTTACTCTGTTAGTGTCAATTCTGATGGGTCAAGACTTGCTTCAGGAGGTTTAGATGGTAAAGTTAAAATTTGGGATACATCAACAATATTAGGATTTGCGGTTTCTGATCCTTTAGAATATCCACCGCAATCAGCTTATCGATCAGTTTGTTCAATGAGTAGACATAATGGAGTAGTTACAAGTGTCAAATTTTCACCAGATGGTAGATTTTTAGCTTCTGGAAGTGATGACAAAATCGTTTTAATTTGGGAAAAAGATGAAGAACAATCAAACAGACCAAAAGCATTTGGTGAAACAGAATCTGATTTAGAACATTGGACAGTTAGAAAGCGTCTTGTTGCTCATGATAATGATGTTCAAGATATTTGTTGGTCGCCTGATGGTTCATTACTTGTATCAGTTGGACTTGATAGGTCGATTATAATATGGAATGGGATAACATTTGAAAGAATCAAAAGATATGATATTCATCAATCAATGGTAAAAGGCATAGTATTTGATCCAGCAAATAAGTTTTTTGCAACTGCTTCTGATGATAGAACGGTTAGAATCTTTAGATACAACAAAAAGTTAAATGAAAACTATGAATTCCAAATGGAACATATAGTTATAGATCCTTTTAAGAAATCACCTTTAACATCATACTTTAGAAGAATGTCATGGTCACCTGATGGCCAACATATAGCTGTTCCAAATGCTACAAATGGACCTGTATCATCAATTGCTATTATAAATAGAGGTAATTGGGGTAGTGATGTATCACTAATTGGGCATGAAGCACCTTGTGAAGTTGTCTCATTTTCACCAAGATTATTTGAAGTTGAAAATTCTAAAGATACTTATCACACTATATTAGCATCAGGTGGTCAAGATCGAACTTTAGCTATATGGGGTACCGTTCAAAGTAAACCATTAGTAGTTGCCCAAGATATAACTGAAAAACCAATAACTGATATATGTTGGGATCCTTCAGGTACAATATTATATTTAAGTTGTTTAGGAGGTTTAATTACTTGTGTTGTATTTGGTAAAGATGAATTAGGTAAAGTTATAAGTGAAGATATAAATGAATCTCATTTACATAGATATGGAGCAGATCGTGATTCTACTATATTTCCTGAAAGTATACAACAATTAGAACTTGAAGAGAAGGCAAATCACAGAGAAAAGAAGGTTGATATACTTCTAAAGAAGCCTGAAATTCCAAAAGTTGTCACCAAAACTGAGATATCCACAAAACCAATTATAACTTCAAATAAACCAATTAAACAAAATATAACTATAACGAAAGATGGTAAGAAAAGAGTCACACCAATGTTGGTATCAACATCATCAACTAAAACTACTCCAATAACGAAAATTAAAAAGACAATGATCAAAAGTTCAAAACTCTCACAATCTCAATATTTACTACCTAGATTAGGATTACAAACATCAATTCATGGATTAAGAACCAGGAGTAAAAATGATCAAACTTCAAACGAAGGTAATGATGATCAAGATAATGATAATGAAGATATGGGTATAGATGAAACTATATCAACAAATCAAAATGTGACTTTGTCGCAACAGACTCTAAGAAAGCAAAAGATAAAGATAAAAAGGAAAATCTTGGAACAAAGGTATCCAAGTAATCTTCAACTAATATCCAATCTACCTGATAACCTATTTCATAATCAAGAGCTTCTAAATGATGAAATAAGCTCCATAATGAGTATATCTACTTCAAGTTTGTTCTCCAATATTAATTCTAATGAAGCTTTAAGTATAAATGCTTTGGAAAGTATAGATGAAGATTTACAATTCGAAGTGATCTTAAATGGTATTTCTTATGAGCAAAAAGGCAAACGTATAGAAACTTTGATGGAGGTTAGAAATGGACTGTTATGGAGTCAAGATGATGATATTGATTATGAAAGGAATGATTTTCAAGATCCAACAACTGTTATTGTGACTGATAATCAAACAGATATGAGAAAGTTTGTATTATTCTATCCTTATAAAATACAACATGCTCTTCCTATCCAATTAGAGAATGAGTTGAGGATGTTTATCCTAGTTTCTTTTAATGGTACAATGAATATAATCTCTTCTGAGATGGGCACATCATTATATCCAAGTATAGAAATTGGTGATAATGTGATTTTGTTAAAGCAACAGAATGGATTCTTATTGGCTATTACTGGGAAAGGACAGATTTATGTATGGCTACTACCATATAAGAAACGAATGAAAGTTGTTATTGATGGACTATCTTTAGGATCAATTATTAACTCAAATATTGAAATACCAAAACCTCAAATTAATAAGAAGAATGAAATTCCAAGAGTTACAACTTCAAAAGTGAAAAGTATCTATTTGGATACAAATGGAGCTCCAATAGTGACGATTGATAAGGTTGATGATATTTATAAGTATAGTTTTGATTTGATGATTTGGATCAAATTAGTAGATTCTTGGTATTTCATGAACGAGAGTATTAAGGTAGATATGAGTCATACGATGAAATCATGTTATCAAGATTATATTGAGAGAGTGAAACGCTCGAAAGCTTGTATTTATAATATTGAAGATGATGAGTTAAGGGGAAGTATGGAGATGAGGTTTAAGGAGCAAGTAGAGTCGATAATGGATGTATAGGTAACAAAAAAAGTCTGGCTTTATTAAGCTATAGAAGTGGTTTTATAGAACTCTTTAAGGTTTTTGTTTTGACTGTCTAAAGTTCGATGATGTCTCATGCTTCTAATACATGGTAGAATCGTGATCTATGTCAAGAGCTTTAATGGCTAGTAAAATTGGTGTTGAATTGAACTCTTGAAGCCCGAAACCTCTCTCGTACTTGGAAAGCTGATTGAATATCTTGCCTCAAAACTCCAAGGAAGTCCAAACTTGTCTGTTCTGGCAGTTCAAGCATAAGTTATTCAAAGCTCTCACTCTTCTGACTCTTCCCTACCTTCTCTACCTTCTCATCCCTTTCAGGCTTTTCTACACCCGAAGCCAATGGGAACGTCAATAAAAATAACAAATCATCAAAAACATGATTGAGAGCAAACATCCAAACTGTCAAACCAACTGATCCAGTTACATAAAACGGTAAAGCTAAAATCCACTCAATATAATAAGGTAAAATACCAAAAGGAAGATAAAATAAAACATTCTTTCTAAACCATAATCTTGAAAACCAAATTGGAACACTTGTTATGATTGTAATACCAAGACCAATTACCTTCTCAACCCTCTTTTTCTCACCAGATAACCCTTCATTTAAAGAGTCAATCTCTTTTTGAAGTTTATCTTGTTCTCTTGTAAGTTTTGTCCATTTTGCATATTCATCTTGAGCACTTATTGCTCTTTTATCTTTAACAAGAGTTGCTAATTTACTACGTTTATTATCAAGTAGTTTGAAAGTTGATGAACCCAATTTTGTAGATACAAAAACATAAAGTCCCCACGATATATCCTTAATTGACTGCTTACCAATAAACTTAACTACTTGCTTTGTGAAAAGTATACAACATACGAATAACAAGATACCATAAGGTGACATTATGAAGATGAGATCGATGATGATAATTTTGATCCTACACATTACGTAAGCTTATTCAAATCTCACGAAAAATCTCTCTCTTGACAATCATGAGTAAAGAAGCACAAGACGAATATGTACCGTGGATACAACAATTTTGTGAATTATTCGGACATGATTACTTTGTTCAAGTCTCACAAGATTTCATAGAGGATGATTTTAATTTGACTGGACTTTCATCACAAGTTCCATATTATAGAGAAGCTATTTATACTATCCTTGATTATCAAGTTGAAACAGCAGAAGATACACCAGTTGGTGGAACTCGTACAACAAGTTCAAGAAATTCAAATAATTCAAAAGAACTACCTTCAAAAGCTTTATTAGCTCATCTGGGTGAATTACTTTATGGTTTAATCCATGCAAGATACATAACATCAAAAGCTGGTTTAACTGCAATGGCAAGTAAATTTGAGAGGAATGAATTCGGTTCATGTCCACGTCATTATTGTGATGGTATGCATTTAATACCTGTTGGTGCAACTGATATACCAGGTCAAGAAACTGTAAGACTTTATTGTCCTTGTTGTAATGATATTTATTTACCTCTGCTGTCAAGATATTTAAATATTGATGGAGCTTTCTTTGGTACCACTTTCCCTGGTTTATTGGTAAAAATGTTCCCTGAAATTGAAAATCAATGTAGATTAAGAATAAACAAAGTAAATCTGGATAATTTTGGTTTAAGATTATTTGGTTTTAAAGTTAATGAGATAAGTTCAAGTGGTCCAAGGATGAAGTGGTTAAGAAGTCATCCTAAGACTGAAGAAGAAATTGATGAGTATAATAGTTGTGAATTAAAATTACCAAATGATGATGAAAGTGATGATGATGATGATAAAACAATGGCAAGTGAAGAAGTTGATCTGGTGTAGTGAAGAGGGTTAGAGAGTTTGTGAGCATATATTGTTTATGATTGTTTAGTGGTTGCAAGATCAAATAAGTATTGAGCTCAAAGTAGAGGCTCACGGTGGCAATATGTCCTAATTTTCACAATAAGTTCCTAGATGCTATGTCCATGGTGATTTCTCCTCAAAGTCTACTTTCTGGTTATACTCCATTTCGCCAGGATTATCACCATTCATCTACTACACCCAATGAGTTAACTCGCATTACTCGTTTATTATCAAACTACATTTTAGCTTTAGCTTAAAATCTATAAGCAAAAAGCTTTTACACAACCTCACCTTGCCTCAATCATCATGACCTTCGCTACTAAATCAAAGTCCAAAATTAGACATCTCCTAATGAGTCAAAGGTGCTTCCTTACCTGGTTCCCAATCTCTAATACCACTATCAATATTAACCCAATACTTTAATTTGATTGCTTCTAATAAAATTGCATTCCAGTCTATAGGTTCTGCTTTTAATAACTTATCTAAAGCTTCTTCGCTTGATTCTATTCTAACATCATTTTCCTCTTTCAAACTTTGTAAATCATTTTCTGAGGTTGCTAAATCTAAAGATTCATGAGCTTCCATTACCAGCATCAAAATCTCTTTGTATTCCATACTTTTCTCGCTCGAAGCTTGTTGAAACTTACCTATCAATTCTTTTGCTATCTCATCAGTTGTAATATCAAGATGATTTGGATGATTTATCAGTACAATATGAGCAATTCTAGAATATGGATTACGTAAAGTTGTATATGCTTTATTCAATAAAGATGAAATATCTCCATCTCCCATCTGTTTATCTGGATGATTTTTACTCTGTAGCAAACGGAATTCTCTTCTTAATGATCTCGGATTTATTAAAAATGAATCATTTGGTGGACCATTACGACTGAATGTTTTTGGAAATAATTCAAAGTAATTTTTACTGGCGGTAGTATACTTCCTCGTGCCTAATGTCTTTATAACCCGAATCATAAGTGATGACTAGAAATGAATTTGAAAAATTTATTATGACGTAATCTGGGGAAAGTCCGGGTAATCTATAATTTTATAGATATCAGATCGATGAGATGTCTAAATGTTTAAAAAACGAGTTGTAAAGGGAAAGAAAAGAAGATTAAGTGATGAACCTATAGAAACCAATAAGCAAGTCAAACCTTCATTAAAGACTAAAGAAGAATCGACACCTCAAACTAAATCTTTATCACATATCCCTTTAGATCCACCACTGCCTACATCAAAACCTACAACTTCAACTGTACCAAATCATGATTCAATACGAACAATAACAATCACTGATTTCCAACCTGATGTTTGTAAAGATTTTTTGCAGACTGGCTATTGTGGATATGGTGATACCTGTAAATTTCTTCATGTTAGAGATGAACTGAAAACTCGTAAACCTATAGAGAAAGAATGGGAAATGAAGAAAGAAAAGGAGGAATTTAAAGTAACAGAGAATTGTCCTATTTGTCAGAAGAAGTTCAAATGTCCAGTAAAGACACAATGTGATCATGCTTTCTGTCAAGATTGTTTCTTGAAGAAATTCAAAAAACTGAAGCAATGTGTTGTTTGTCAAAAGTCTTTGAATGGTATAGTTAAGCCATTGAATGAGAAAAGTTTGAAGAAATTAATAGAGGGAGAAAGTGCAGAGAAGGAGAGTATATAACAGGATGAGATGAGATTAATACGGTTGTTATTGTGAAGTCCTCAAAGACGGTACGGCAGCAATTCGAGAATACCGAGTAAAATTGCCTCGCAAATTGCCAACTCGATTTGTCCTTATCACCACACAGTCCATGAACATCACAAAAGCATCATCATCATTGCCCTTGCCATAGCCATATCTACATGTTCTTTATGCACTACCGCGATATATCACCAAGTCTTACCATCTTAGCAATGATTCATCATCATGTCTCTAGCTCAAGATTTAGGAATTGACCTTGCTACAGATTGGTGGGATGGTTATGCTGGTGAACATTTCAATACTAAAGATCCATTTCAAGATAAAAATGGCAATAAAAGAAAATTAGATAAACAATTTAATACAGAAAAGGAGCATAGAATATGGAGAAAAGTTCAAAATAAAGCTTGGGTTCATGATCGTTGTTTCCTTGGTTCATGTCTTATTGGTCTTGATTGTGGGTTAGGATTAGGTCCATTAATTTTATTATTGCCAGGAATTGGGCCTTTATTTATGTATATCATTCATGCTAGATTGATACATATAGTAACGAACGAATTTGCAGTACCTGAATTGATGCTTGCAAAGCTTGAAGCAAATATTGGATTTGATTTATTGATAACTCTTCCTCCAATCATTGGTTCATTTATTGGATGGTTAAATGGATGTTCAACTAGAAATGCTGGTAT
Organism: Glucitozyma multigemmis; assembly: GCA_030572295.1. Taxonomy (NCBI): domain Eukaryota; kingdom Fungi; phylum Ascomycota; class Pichiomycetes; order Serinales; family Debaryomycetaceae; genus Glucitozyma; species Glucitozyma multigemmis. The sequence continues at coordinate 7,488 of JAJLZT010000030.1, read as the reverse complement.
AATTTATGATTATTTTGTAGCTGCTGCTAAAGAGAGAAGGAATAATAGAGGGGCAACTTATGTAGGTGTCAACATTGAAGGTGAAGGAGTAGAAGAAGTTCAAAGAGGAAGAACTAAAGAAAAGAAATCAAGTTCAAAATCCACAAAAGCAAAAGCTTCCCAAATCATTCCCCTACTGAATCAACCTAAAGGTCAAATTAGTGGATATTTAGAGGGGAGTTAAATAGTTTAATTACATTACATTCCATCTTGTTAGCTTTAAGATCCAATTTGCGTTTAACATTTCAGTTTTGCGCTTAAGATTCGCGTCTTCTCTCGCACATGTTGCCTTCGGCGCTACCTCGACGCTACCTCTTTACAAACATTAAACAATACAATCGAAAATTCAACCTCAAAGACATGTTTGAAAGACCTGAAGGGATTGAGAATTGTAAGATTTGGGTTGATGGATGTTTTGATTTCACTCATCATGGTAAGTTGATATAAAATTTATAAAGTCGATTTCCTTACTAACTATAGGACATGCTGGTGCAATGTTACAAGCACGGCAACTTGGAGCTGAACTTTTTGTTGGAGTTCATTCTGATGAAGAAATTTTAGCAAATAAAGGACCAGTTGTAATGAAATTAGCTGAAAGACAAGTTGCTGTTGAAGGATGTAAATGGTGTACAAAAGCTATAATAAATGCTCCGTATGTTACTGATCCAAAAGTTATGGATGAGTATGGATGTAAATATGTTGTTCATGGTGATGATATAACAACAGATGCAAATGGAGAGGATTGTTATCAACTAGTAAAAGATTTGGGCAAATTTGTTGTTGTTAAACGAACACCAAATATATCGACAACTGATTTAGTTGGCAGAATGTTATTAATGACCAAGATGCATCATAAAAAGCCATTTAAAAAAGAAGATCCCTTTTTTATAGAGAATGCTGAAATCTATAAGAGTTATGCTACTGATGAAACAGGGAATAATCCTGGTTCTGGTGTATATGTTTATCATGATAAAGAAATTGAAATCTTGGTAAAACCAAGTGAAAAGACTTTACAACTCTTCCAAAAAGAAATTGTTTATATTGATGGTGGATTTGATGTATTTCATCCTGGCCATATCAAATTATTAGAACAAGCAAGTAAATTAGGTAAAAGTATTATTGTTGGTATTCATGATGATTTGACAGTTAATAATCATAAAGGGTTAAATTATCCTATTATGAATATTCTAGAACGATCATTGTGTGTTTTACAGTGTAAATATGTCAATGGGATTGTATTAGGTGCTCCTTATAGTCCAAGTACTGAATTTTTGAAAACGTTACCTGGAAAAGTTTCAAAAGTTCTACATGGACCTACTGGTCTTAATAATGATCCTTATGAAGAAGTAAAGAAATTGGGAATATTTGAAGAGATTGGGTCTCATGATTTCGATGATATGAATACAGAATTTATTGTTAATAGAGTTTTATCAAATAAAAAAGCTTATGAAGAAAGACAAAAGAAGAAAGGATGGAAAGCAGAAAATGAATTAAAACTCAGAGAAGAAGAGATTAAAAAGTTTGGGACTTGATACCTTCATAACTCATTCATTCATTATACATTAAACACTTAAATTTTTGATAGTTTCTTCATTCATATTATGATTTGAATTACGTCTACCATTCTTTGTTTTAAAGAAATGATACTCTACATCATCATCTAATAACTCATCACCTGGTTGACCCCAATTGTTTTTACCTGCTCCCAGTTTTTTAACTCCAGCAGGGTTAACATTAAGAGGTCCATGATGTGTAAACCATTTTGCTTGAGATTTTGCTTCGTGAACTGTCCATTTATTAGTTCTTGTCATTTTTGTTGTTGATGAAAAATTCAGCTTTTGAAGTTGTATTTATACTCAAGTCGTATGATGAATGTGGGGTATATCATGATGATGTCGATGCAGTAGTCACCTGGTTTTACTGATGCAGTGCTTCAATGCGAATTCTATGGATTTCTAAGGAGTGTTGTTAAGTACCTTATTACTATTTTTGGTTTTATTAAATGAAATGTGGGGTGAAATGACATCATGAGACCAAAAGCGCGACATTGATCAATGCGACATTTGGACTAGACATCATAGATGAGTTATAGATTTCACCTTCTCCTTATAAAACTATAACTCCATTTGATACCTTCTCTAATCCATACAATCTAATCATTTGTATAACAATACCTTTTTCTTCACTATTCATTTCACCAAATTCTCTTTTCATTCTACCATTCTCAAATATACAAACTGGTAACTCATCATCAATAACTTTACCTTCAAACCATTCAATTATTTGCCAAAGTGGTATTAAACCTGGCATTATATCTGGTAATTGTAAGATTTCAATCCTATTTTTCTTACAACCAAATTCTTGCTCTAAAATTTTTGACGATGTTTTTGCCATTCCAAGGACAAGTTCACTATTTAAGATTTCTGAAATATTTTCAATCTTATCAAAATCATCTTTACTATATGAAATTGGTTTACCTGAGTTCTCTAGTTCCATCTCAATCTGTTCATCTTGCAAATCCCCAACTATAAAGAAATCCCCATCCTTTATTAACCCTTCAACCTTTTCTAAAGGGAAATAAACCTCATTACATACATCTAGGATTTCACCACCGAATTTTGCTTTATATTTCATTTTAGGACAATCTTCGATATAGTAACCTAGGTAATACCATTTATACTGGAGATTCCTACACATCAAAATCTCTCTTAATCCAGAAATTGTTCCTAAAGATAAATGAGCATAATCTGGATCCCAAATGAAATAAATAGATGATACTCCAGAGGGAAGAAAATCTAAAATTGATATGGCTATTAACTTATCATTAAAATAATATGATTCATGAGTTGGACCTATTCTTAACGGTTTGTCTTTTATGTCGGTTTCTCTCCATTTTTTGAGTCCTTCCCAGTCACCTTTCCCAATTTTCTCTTCATCTGTGAATGGACTATTACATAGAAATTCTTTGAATCCTTTTTCACTTACTTTCTTGTCATTATGAACTGTTGTTTGATACTTTTTATATAAATTGAATTTTTCAACAGAAAAGGTTGAAGGACCAAATTCAGTTCTAAAGACTTTAGAATTCAATTCTGCTTTCAAGAGATTTTCTATATCAAAAGTCTTTTGTGATATTACTTCACCACCAATTGCTTTTATAAACCTATTTATAACTTGTCGATGTTTCTTTGTTAACTTTAACAAAGAGTAATTTGTTCTTATAGTATACATCTTACAACATCCTCTCAATAAATCTGGTTTATACAAAAATGATCCCAGTCTTCTAAATCCTTGATTTATCAATTCATCGTAATGATTACATGACATTCTTTCAACTGATGAACCAACAGTATAAGATTTTTTAGATTTTGATCCATGACAATAACCACAGTTTGCATCAGATAAGTAGTATGGTCTTGTAACTACAAATGGATCATCCATGATAAGTTGAAATGAATTTTAAAGAAGGAAAGGGGAAGTGGTTGATGGTTTGGAGTTATGTCAAGTACTGAGAATAGTCTTTGCATTGCCTATAAGATACCATCTATTTGTATAATCTTACAATAATTGGCTTTCTGGCCGAGCGGTCTAAGGCGCCAGGGTAAGGTTACCTTACCATACTTTCCTGGTCTCTTCGGAGGCGCGAGTTCGAACCTCGCGGAAGTCATTATTATTTTTTTGCTTTTGAATTTTGTTAATTGATCACATGACCTCTATTCTGAAGTTCTTCTCTTCAACTAATAACCTGATTATTCATGTCACGAATGCCAATTAAAGAAGAGATCAAAGAAGAATTTGATAACAATAGTGCATTACTATCAGATCCTGAAGATTATTTAGATGAGAATGAATCTCTTGACATGAATCTTTCAAATGGTGAACAAAAAGTTTGGCTTGTTAAACTTCCTCGTTATTTAGCAGAGAGATGGCAAAGTTCTCAACTACGGGGAGGTACTGAATTAGGGAAAGTTAAAATCAAACAAGGTGGTAGAGGCGGGAAACTTCAAGTAAAATTAGTTTTAAATGAACGTGATAAAATTGGTAATCAAGCTGATATACCACAAGAATATGATATATCAATGTTAAATACCCAAGTGAAAAACAATTATGTGTTTAGTGAAGAGAATTTCAAAAATTTTGCCGAAAATCAACCACCACCAAAACCATTTGCAAATTTACCACAAAATAATTATGGTTCTGGTTATGGATCAAATTATGATGGACCAGGGGATCAACAATTTGCACCTGATTATCAACCAAATAAAAGTTATGTAGTCACTAAAGTTGGAGCTGATGGTGTAGAAACTAAACGTCTTATACCATTAGCTAAAACTATTCCAAAGAAAACAAGTTTAGTCGGTAAAATCTGTCATGATTGTCAAATTGTACCTTCGAGGACAGATCTGAAATATACAGCAATGTTAGCAAGAAGACAAACAATTTCAAAGGGCCCATCTAGACCAAAAGTTACTTTATTAGATGAAATACCAGGAGTATTGCATTCAAATGCTGGTCCTTCAATAAGGGGTAATCATGTTTCAGTGTTTTTAAAATCAACTGAGAAGAAAAAGACGGATGGTAGAGCTATTCGCATGCCAAAGAAGGATTTGTTAGATTTATTGTTTAGATTATTTGAAGAGTATGAGTATTGGTCAATGAAGGGTTTAAAGGAGAGGACAAGACAACCCGAGCTGTATTTAAAGGAACTGTTAGAGTCAATAGCAAATTTGATCAAGAAGGGTCCTTATACATCAAAGTATAATTTGAAGCAGGAATATAGAAGATTAAGAGATCAAGAGAGGGCTGCAAGGTTGGGGATTGAAAATCAAGAAGTTGAGGAGGAGGAGGAAGATGATGTTGAGTTGGAGGATGTTATTTAGCTGGCTGCTACGAAGGCATTTGTAGCGAGGTAAGGTCGCTATAGAGTAAGTTGCGAAGGAGGGCAAAGCTTTGACCCAGCTTACTTGAGAGCTTCGACGTAATGCCCTTTATAAGTCATTCTTACATAGCTAGACTACGAGAGATCATAGAGTAATATACTGATATTCATAAAAAGGATATTCATTAATCAAGAAACAGACAAACTTACTGGGAAACACCCAAACTTACCAATAAACTCTTAAACACTCAAGAGATGACTTGAATATTCTCGTCGTCAGTATACTTTACTTGAGCCAATGAAATTGTATTATCTTCCAAATCAAAAACCGTATAAGCATGTCTCAAGAAGTTTTGACCAAGTATGGTTATATCAAAGCCGCTATAAACTCTCAATGGACTCTTTCCGTTTACAACACGAGTTATATCAATGAATTCAAAGAAAGGAACTTTTATAGCAGTATGAGCACTTTCAAATTCAAAGCTAAATTCGTAAAACTTCTCAGTTAAATTTGATGGTGGAGTGACCCAAAATTCTCCATGACCTGAGTTATAGATGTAATTTGGATCTATAATTTCAGAAATAGCTGCGATAGTAGAATTCTCTAATATTGAATAAGATGTACCTGAATCAAATATGGCTGGTGATCCGTAATTGATTATTTGCCCTTCGTAAGCAACGTTTGTAATGTTTATAGCAAGAGCGAAAATACCCCCGTCTTTGTAAGCTGGAACAGTAACAACAGGGAATGTTTCCAATTCTCCTTCATATTTAGCAGTATCAATGCCACCAAAGATAATATTACCTTGTGTACTATTGATATGATTTAAGAATAAAGAGTAGGCCACTTTTTGTATGAATCCTTGTTCTTTCAATTGAACTGGGAAATTACTCACACTTGTGTTGCCAGCTTGGTTATCCTGGTAGCCTATTCCAAATACACCAAAAGACGTCGTTCCTTGGTCAATAACGACAAAATTTGACTCTTTTACCGTAAACCCACCAATTGCAACATCATCAGATGATTCAAAACCACTTGCATAATCGAACCCTCCATAGAAAACTAAAAAATCTATTGATTTGTTTACGTAAGTTGTAGATTTAGATGCATCAAAAGAACCAAGATGACTACCTTCAGCCACGGAGGAGTAAACCCATAAATCTGATGACCCAGTATCAACTAAAACTGTAATTACATCACCCTGTGAACCAAAAGCAAGCTCAGTTGAATAGTACAAACCTCTGGATTTTAAACTAGATTCTGGTAGTTGACGTTTTCCCAAAGATGCAATTGTACTTTTATCAATTTCGGTCGATTTTTTAAGTGGCATTTTTAAAAATCCATCATTTGCAATTACAAATGACAAGAAGAATGATATGATAAATAAGACTAAGCTTGTCATGATAGATAATTTGAATGAAGAATTGAAGGACTTATATAACAGTACGTATGGCTCTTTATCTTGATTTTAAATTTTACCGAACCAATGAATGGCTCAGTTTCATTCAATTATAAACTTTCAGAGTTTTTGATTTTGAATTAACTTGAATTTCATACATTCGTGGAGACTACAATCTCCATTTTTACGACTGCAATTTTATCGAAAATAGATACAAATTTTACAAGTTCAATGTTGCAAAAAATGGTTTAGTACTGTATTGTCATTATGAAAAAATTGCAAGATCCCTATGTAAAAAGAACTCTCTAATTCATCAGATCTCTCAGACGATTCGCGTCGTGTGTCTAATATGATTCAAGTGGTTGATGGTGTAGCTAACTCTGTAAAATCTTCTGTAAAATCTTTTCCACCTATTGCTACTTCGTCACTTAAAATTTCTAGATTTCTTATAACAGTTAATCCATAAGTACCTTTACTTAAATATGGCTGATCCTTGGGATTTGTTATGGTCTTGAAAGTTTAATCGAATTTGTGACATTGCCACTTATATATGGTGCACAAAATCAGTGTGCATAGAGAGTCGTTTAAGGAGTCGCTTAAAGACACAATCTACCCAATGCAGTCTCTAGAATAACTGGTCAAGTGACTCTTCTACTCTTAGTTTTTGGAATAAGAGGTATTAGTATTGTAGCCCTCAGATACCTTTGATCTATCGAATCTCTAACCCTCTTTAAAACTCAGTTGTAAATCAACCTCAGTTCGGATTTTTAGATTGCGCAATTGCCATACTGTAGAATACAAATAGCTCGAAAGCTACGAGAGCTCAAGTGTTGGTACTAAGACCACGAGGTGTAGCTCACAGATTCGTCGGTACTAAACCTGACGAGCTTTTATAGTCAAGAGTGTCTCGGAACAGAGAAAGCCAGAATCTATAAAGATTCCATAACCTAAAGGAGAAATTTCGTAGAATTTAATAATCGATATACTCTAACACAACAAAACAATCCACTAAAAGGTACTCATAAAAAAACAAGAAATCAAAGAAGGATATCATGATATAACTTGAATGTTCTCGTCGTCAGTATACTTTACTTGAGCCAATGAAATTGTATTGTCTTCTAAATCATAAACCACATAAGCATGTCTCAAGAAGTTTTGACCAAGTATGTT